>OMLB01035147.1:10672-23673 GCA_900302555.1 Myripristis jacobus | reverse complement strand
GTCCCTCTCTTTCCAGCAGAGTTTACATGGTCTGTACAACAAGGCAGGTGCATGCCATTGTCTAATTTCACATTAAATGGCTTGGCTTTATATTTCAGGTCAGCACATCCATAGCTTTTAAAGTGTGGGGCACTCACTGTGGGATTTAAATGTAAGGGGAGTTTGCCCCATACCCTGCCAGCTGAGCTCCACAGCACCACTGACCCTGAACACAAACACACAGACACAGACACACACAGACACACACAGACACACACCCACCCACAGACACTCTCACATGCACACATTTATCTAGCTATCCTCTGCTGACACCAGATATCTTTTTAGATAAAGCGTCTCATTTTCAAGCAAGACCTGCAGCAAACCTCCTCACCCACTCACAGCTTCCCACACAGCGCCTCACACTAATGCAGAAAATGATCTCTCCGCAGAAGAATACAAGTGATTGTAAACATTTCTCATTCACGCTACAATAATTTCAGCGTTTTTGTATGACATCATCAAATGAGTGAGTGACTTTGCTGTCGTCAGTGCACAGTGAATTAAAGCATGAAATTGAGAAATTCTTGATAATAACAGAAGCACGTGACATGAGTGTGGAAGTGCTCAAGTGTAAAGCCAAAAGTAAAACTGGTGAACTGGGAACTGGTGAACTGGAAGTGGGCACACATGTTTAAGGGTCTATTTTAGCAATCTAAGCGCACAGTCTGAAGAGCATGGCACAAGTGCATTTAGGGCGTGTCCAAGTCCACTTTTTGTCCACTTTTTAACGGCAGGAAAAGGGTCATTGCATCGGGCGCATAGGTCAAAAGGGTTGGACTAATTAATCATGGATGTGTTTTGGGCGCAATAAGCAGTAAATCAGTCGGAGTGCCATGTCCCATTCCCTTTAAAAACCAGGCGCACTTGCACCTTGGCAGATTGCTATTATAATGGCGCGTTTGCCAGGTAAGAAGGAACACTTCTCCGCAGAGGCAACGGATCTGCTTGTGCACAAAGTGAAAGCACAAGAGCAGATCATCCTCGGCAACAGCAGGATTCCACCAAAGCTCCCTGAGGTGAAGCAGGTGTCCCTGTGTTTGTAACAAGGAATCCCTATGTGTGTAAAGCCATCTTTGTGTGCGTAACAAGCAGATTGTACACGTGCTGGCACGCGCCTATGCAGGGGCGCATTATACTCTTGATCATGCACCCTTAAACAAACAGTGAAAACTGTGCCACTGACTTCAGACCTGTTTTTTGTTGGTCAATCAATCGCTTGCAACTGCCCCGAGTTAGCAATGCACCAACAATACGCATGGGCACACAGACGGGCACGAGTGCATTTGCTATTTACACAACATGGACACTGGACGGGAAAATAACAGCTGCGCTTGTTGGAAACTAGCAAAGACACTTACGTCACACTTGGTGCCGCTTTGCACCGGGTCTAAGATAGGACCTATAGTGTTCTTTCAATCATTCTAAAAAGCTTGTTCCATTTTGGGAACTGATGAAGGGAATTATTAAGGAATCAAAGGCACTGACATTGATAAAATCTTATCAGTATCCAACCCTAGGTTAAATATGCTCTCCTCAATGCTAAGGCATGAGTAACACATAAAGACAGATGTGTATCGTGATGGGTACAGATGTAAGTGACCTGATGTAATGGGAGTTGTAGAGTCTTGTCATGTCTGTAGCTACTGTAAATGTGAGTGTGTGGGCCCTGAGACTTCGATCAAATATGAAGAAAAGGAATGCCAGACAAATTTGTAGTGCAACTTTACCGGAGCACCAAGAATTGTATAGCTATCAAAAGTTATTTTCAAATCCTGGAGATAGACTTTTTGGGCTTGCAAGATTAAAAGCCAGTCAATTATGTGTAGCTGGGCGTTTTGATGGCATTTGAGGTGCAAGTGACCGTTAAAAAGCACTGAAAACATTTCTGGGACAATTTGAACTCCACCTGAAAGAGCAGATTCATTGCTCCTCCAGCATCAGAAATGATTGCATTAGATCTCTTCAAACAAAGATCAATAAACATCTCTGTTTCATACAAAGTCTCTTTTCAGAGGTCACCTATCACACAAATGAAACAGCATTTTTTGGGACAGTTTGCAGATACCTGAGGTACCATTGGAAAAAAAAAAAAAAAAAAAAGCCACAGAATCCCATTTTGTGTTCTCGTTAGCACTTACAATAAGACTACCCTTACAAAAGGTTTTATGGTTATAATTAGGTTATTAATTAGGTCGTATACTATAAATCATTAATAAATAATTATAAACAAGTTGTAACACAGTGTTCCTAGACTGATGCAGATACCAAGGATGGCTGACTGATAAAGGGACAAGCTAAAGTAAGCTAAGCAACTAGCAACATCTGAGATTTAACAGAACAGATGCAGTGCTTGCAGTAACTTGATCTTGCCAAACAGTGAGCCAGCAGCGATGCATGGAAACTTGTTTATCCTTGTTTATTTGTGATTTATAAAGTGTTTACCAAATGAATAACCTAATTATAATTCATGAACTCTGTTATAAGGGTAATCTTATTGTAAAGTGGTTCTGTTTTTTCTTTCTTCATGACTTAACCTTTGCTAATCCAGGTCAGATGAAACCTATTTGTCATGTAGAGTGTGTATCAAACAGGTGTGAAGGGGTCAGCACTGTGGGAACAAACCAGTAAGAGGGGCAGGCTGGAGTGAGAGACGCAGCTTAATCTGCAACAGATGGACAGAAACCACAGGACAGAGCAAACCACCCACCCCGCGACTCACTGCAAATACACACAATGTCACCCTGCAACACACATTTGTCTTGTCCTTTTTGGTCCACCCTGAGCTTGTTTATCCTGACAGGTGAATTTTGCTAATGATATGACGGGACATGCCAGGCAAAGAAGAAGATGTGCATAATGAGTGCATAGTGAGAGTGATGGAGCGAAGAGTCACATTCCTCCTGCTGCTGTCTGCTCACGTGAGATTTTTCGCTTTTGCATAACAATTTTTTTTTTCACATGCTGCGGATGAAGAATCTCATCTCATCTCGGTTGTAATTTCCACGGGGAGTTTTAACACAGCGCATTCACACGCACCTTGCTCACACAATGCATAAGTCACTGTCTCCCTCCCTCCTTTTCTCGCTCTCTGTCCGTTTCTCTTCCTCAAACCGTGCACAATATCTAATTTCAAATGGAAGAAGGAGGATTCGAAAGGCTTTTATGTTGATTTTTCACGCCTGTGTCAAGTTTGCAGTCTGCTGGCTTTTACCCTTCGGCTCAGGAAATGGCCTCGCAAAACTCATCAACCAATTCATCAATGTGTATCAGTCAAGGGAGTCACACTTACTAAGCCCTACCTTGATCACACACAAAGGAAATGGTCATGCGCATATGAGAGCAAACACACATAACCACACACACACACACACACACACTGAAGTGACCTAACATTTTCTTTAAACTGGAGCAACATGTTTGAGTCACCTCTAATCACTCGTTGGTATTTAAGGTCAGTTCATCATAAAGGACACGTCACTAAGCGATAAATGTAGTGGCACTAAGTAATATGTGCATGCAGACTGCATAGTTATTCGCTTCCCTTCACTATTGCCTGTGGTTGTAGCTGACTCAGTGCAGCTGAGTTCTATTTCTGAATGACTGGTGCACATGCATACTCGTCTCTGTGACTGTGTGCGTGTGTGTGTGCGTGCGCGTGTGTGTGCAAAGCCATTTTGGGCCGTATTAAAAACCCCTATCGACTCCACTGGAAAGAGACATATTATCCATTGCTTCCACTTTCGCTGGCGAGGGATTTCACTTAGAGCATCATAAAAATCATGAAACAGACAAACACAGCACAGCAATATTGTCTCTCTGGCTGGTTTACCTGTTTGTGTATTTTGTTTGTGTGTGTGTGTCTGTATCTGTGTGTGTGTGCGTGTGTGTATTCATCTGTGCCTGTATTGCCGCCCCAAGCAGTGATGCAGATTGTGATGCGGCCTGGCCTTAACTTTGAGTGCTGATTGGCTGATTAAGCTTTGTCTCAGGCGTGTATGCATGTGTGCATGTGTGTGTGTGTTTGTGTGTGTTTGCCCGTCTGCCGAGCGTATAAATCTTTCCCTGAACTCAGTGAGGAAGAGCCACTGGCACTGGCAGCCGACCTCGCCCTGTGCTGATAGGACAGGGTTAGGGGTTCTTTCCAGGCGGATGGGTAAGAGCCACATTGCATTGTGGGTACATGTTGGTCTCCCATGTCTGGACAAGACTGATAAGGCAAAGAGAGCTGGCAAAGGATCAGGGCGAGTGAAACCTCTCATTCTCTCTCTTTTTCTCAGCCTCTCTTCCACTCCCTCGCTCATTATCAGGTTTTTCACTGTCTATTTTTGACATGTCTCCCTCTCTCATTTGCTGTCCTCCATTGCCCTTCACTGGCTTTTTTTCATAAAAAATGCCTATCACACTATTTTCTTGTTCTGGTTCTGCTTTACTCTGTTGTACAATGGACATTTTCACTCCCCCTTCCCTTTTCGGACTTCTTTCTCTCTCATTCTCTCAGCAACTCATTACTGCCTCAGCCCTCAGCTTTTCTCTGTCTATTACTCCCTTTTTGACAATGGGATTTTTCCACTCTTTCCTCAGGTTGAAACACCTCATCACCTCCTGGCTCTCAACTATCCTCTCCCTCTCTTTTGCCTTTCTCTTATTCTCTCCTCCCTGCTGTCAGCCTGTCAGCCCAGAGACATGTTCATGTAAGACAGAGACTGAGACGGAGGGACAATGTGAAGGCAGGGTGAGGGTGCGGAGGAGTCAGCAGTGGAGGGGGCTGAAAGAAATAGGAAGGGAGGGTACAAATATAGCCAGATAAGTACACAGGAACTGACTTAAGTGAGAAATGATAGATTTAAAGACAGCAAGAGCTGGAGTTGAAATGAGCTCAGCTGAACAAGGAGCCTCAAAATGATGTACTGAAAATATCAGGAGACAAAAATACATCATAGACGCCTTTGTTGTATATAAATAACAACAGCAAAAATAGCTTACCCTCATCAGCTGACACTTCTTGGTGCTATCTGACATGTCCCATTAGACAGAATCTTAGTGTGTCTATTTATTCTCCCTAGTCACACAAAACATGTTTAACCATTTCAGTTTCCTTCCGTCCACGTGATTATCAGATGGACGACAGCATGCAGAGGCCAAGCACACATTAGGATGAAGCCAGACCACATAACTCCTGGCTCATCTGCTGTTCAGCGATGACACATCTCGTTGTGATGGCCAGGCGTAATTAAGCCGGGGACCGACTCTATCCAATGCTCCGCTGCACTGCTACAATTCAACTGCCTCTTTAATTGCTTTTCTTTCCCCTATTCCCACCTCACTCACCTGCCTTCTTCTATCAATTGATTCAGTTTCACAGAGTGAAAGCTTCCATGCAAACATAGGGGCAAAACACATTAATAAATAAAGTGTGCTTGTCCATTTTTGGTATATTTGTGTTTACAAATTACAGACATATAATTTATCTGCCAGTGCATGAATCCTGTGTATCCTCATCTAGCCAAGACTCTATGCATGTAATATGAATTGGTGTCTGCCCATGAAATGAGTCATGTGTGCTCCTCTCAGCACCTGTGGTGCAGCACAGTGGAGAGTGAGAAGGTTTCCCCAAATAGCTACTCTCATTTACAGCCTCTCTGTGGTCTAGGCTTTCTTTGTCTGCCTCCCTTGGCAGCAGCCACTGTTCAGCACCTGACCCTCTTTACCAGACACACACGCACAAGGACGCACACGCAGACATGCACACATGTGAAACAAAAACAGATCAAGGGATGAGAGCTGGTTTTGCAAAGCTCATATGGTTTAATATGTTATGAACACAGCCAAGGTCATAGGTTCGCTCTCCACCATGGGCAGCCATTCTAAAAATATACAATATGGATATGCTCTCATGGGGCAATGAGTAGCCCTAGATAAAAGCATTTTGTAAAATGCCATAAAGGATGGGAAGAAATGGGCCAGCATAGTACAATAATGGCTTTCCAGAGGCCTTTTTGGGCACCTCGCACCGCTGAACCAAATATGACCTTTCATGGCTGACAAGTAAAAACATGTTTCAACAGCCACACTATGTCTGTCCTCCTGACCCTGAGACTTTGAAGAGAAATGGGATGGTCAAAATGCACAATAAAGGTGCTAGTGGCTCACTGGCTTACAAAAACAACAAAACCAGCAGATACAACAAGTGAAGTCTGGGACAGCTTAAAGGATTGCTCAAGGCTTGCTCAACAAGGGCAATTCAGATCAAATGCTTGCCATCTTTTTGGGAAGCTGATCACACTGGCCAACAGGAGAAAGACTGGCATCACACATGAAGACACATGGTCACATGGCACAATTTAACAAATTTATTACAAAAGCAAATGAATAGACAAATCTGTGGGAATTATTACAAAATGAGGAGTAGATATTGAAGGTTTTTTTGCCTCATTTAATACACCTCTATATGGGCACCATTAGTTGCACGACGCACATCAAGACGGTACTCGTTTTTTTGCCATGTTCGCTTTAGCATAGCCTCATCAATGGTGGCAATGGCATCAGTGATCTTTTGCTTCAGGTCGTTGATGTACCGTATCTTTGTTCGATACACAATATCTGTAACATAACCCCATAGAATCCTGTAGTTTCGCTGAGTCTGCGTACATCTGAATTTGTTTCAATAAACCACAATACACATTGTGCCTTTTCTTGATCAGTAGCCATTTTTAGGGGTTTATTTAACAGAACCTATTTCATCAACAGGGTACCTGAAATACACAAATGCAATGTGATTAAAAACCTTGATAACCACTGAGTACATAGAACAAATCTGATTAACATCTCATCAATTGCTTTGGTAATAGATTTTTTAAATTGTAAAGAGACTTTGTGGACACCCTGTATATTCAATAGCTGATTTCCTGTCCAATCTGTTATGAGCCACAGTGGGAAATATTTATCTAGTCACAACCAAAATGGCAGGACACAGACAACTGTCCTCTCAAGCAGGCAAACCCAAACCACCTCAGATCCACTTGGTCTTTAAAAACCAGTGTCATACTTGGATGAGCTTCTTCTTTGACAGGCCAATGTAAACCCATTTGAACAAAAATGCTTGGGTTGGTGGCACACAGCATGGCCTATTCACAGAACCAAGATGCTTTCCCCCAAATTTACAAAAATGAGTAGCTGAGCAATAAGCCCCATTCAGGAGCCACAATGTATCTCCCCACCAGCTCAACACAGCTTTATACCATTCAGATGGAGCCTAGGCAAAGTGCCGGCCTACCTCTCACCCTTGTGGAGTGACAGGGATAAAGCTTCATTACATAAGGTTGCTGGCAGGGCTGGAGCTGGTGCCTGGGTAGCACGGCACCAGCCAACAGTCCCACTGAGAACTGGACACACACACACACACACACACCATTACGCCAACTTCCTACATCCCATCTTTTGTCCCTTTTCCCGTCTGCTCATCCATTCTACTCTCTTCCCTCAATAGCTGTTTCCCCTCTTTTCTTTCTAACCTCACCTCCTTTCCTTCCCTCTTCTCTTTTCCTATTCTCCACCTTGCTCTCTCTTCTTCTTTATCCCTCTCCCTTTCTCCAGAAAATGCATCCTAGCTCCCCACTGTCTTTCGGGATCAGGCTGAAAAGCAGGCAGAGAGAACAGTGCTGTCTAAGTCTCTAGTTGTCCTCGCAGAGTGTATAATCCTCTTGATGTTCTGCCACTGTTGTTGCGCACTCTTGAGGGAGGCACAGTCTTAGGACAGCCATACTGTATGTGTGTGCGGAGCAAAACGGTACAGGAAAACAAGAGAGGCACTGTGAATGATGTGTTTCCGCATAAGATAAGAACAATAACTCAGGTCACAGGTGTGAACAGGAGTGCATCTGAAGGAGTACAAGGTTGCGTGGAACAACTGACTCTGCTTAGCAAAAAGGGAACAACTACTCACACTGAAGTGCTGGGAAAAGCTGGTCTCAAATGAGCTTCTGACTATATTTGATCTCATACTGTTCCTTCCCCCTCCAATAAAACCTCTACTTGCTATCGCTCTGGTCTGCCAGAGTAACTCCTTTTCCAGGCGGTGGGATCAATAGCTCTCTTGCAGCCTTGGCAGAAATTACACTTTTATATAGATACAGATATAAGTGCCATAGCCGAGCTGCCTACTGTGGAAGTGGGTTAGGAAAAGATGAATAAGAGTAGAGGGAAATCCTGCATAAGTATCACAGGATTTTCCAAAGAATTTGCCTTGGGCGTATAACAACAGGACTACATCAGTGCAGTAAGAACGTGTTTAAAAAAAAAAAAAAAAAAAACTACTTCTGTGATCGCTAAATCTGATGCAGTAAAACTGGGGAAGATTGAAAATCTGATGTTTCAGCTCAGAGTTTTGCAGGACAGTGGAAGGTCTGAGCATGGAAATGGCTTGTGAGTGGATTGCATAGATAATTTTAGACTGAGCATTGCACTTTAAAATTGCACTTTAGCTGCCGGAAGGCAAAATGGAGCACTGCTATAATATCCTCTTAGATGTAAAATGACAGTCATCCCTTTGGGGGTCGGGGATGTAACTGCGGTCTGTGATGGGAGCATGACCAGTGTCTATAAGAGATGGGAGGTTGGGAGAGGTGACGGGATTGATATGGCCACTGCTATCCCAAGGGAGAAGGGCAAGGAGAGAGAGAGAGAGAGAGAGAGAGAGAGAGAGAGAGAGAGAGAGAAAGTGAGAAGGCATAAGGCATAAAGAAAGTTGGGGAGAACGATGGGAGAGAGCAACTGAGGGAGAGAGCATGAGAAGGACTGAGAGATGGATGGAGGGACAAAAATAGCCCTGTGTGGCTATGCTGTTCACTTTCATTTTCCATGTCCCAATATCCAATTTACAGCCATACACACATGCAGGCACATATGCACACACATACACACACACACATATACATACATCACCCTCTCCAGCAACACTAGGGCACACACACACACGTACACAGATACACAGACTCTTACTCAAAGAGGCACAAATGAAAGCACACACTAACAGACACACAAGATCTCATTTACCTCCTCGATAAAATTGGTCTATTCTTACATTGTTTCTCTGCCTCCACACTCTGTTTCTCAGTCACGTTCCCTCCTCCACCCTGTATCTTTTATGGGCTTTAAACAGATTGTCAAATATACATTGCCATGCTTGGAAAGCAAACAGTCACTAAAGCATAGGATGCTTTCTTATGCATACACACAAACAGACAGTGTAGCTGGTTTAAGTCCCATGGGTGCTGTCCTATAGCCCTGCCAGGAGATTTAGAGCTGCACATCCCATTAAAACAGAAGAGCAATGGATGGTGAAGCAGAAAAGGGAACGAGAGAGTGAGAATGGAAGAGAGAGACGTGGAGAAGACAATTTCTTCATGCTTGGTCTTATTCCTGTGAGGGTCACGGTGATATAGGAATTCAGGCCATTTAACACCAGCTGTTAAAATCGACGAAAGCTTAATGTTACAGCTTCAAAGACCCCTCATGCTTGTGTGTGTGTGTGTCTATGTGCATGTGCAAGCACGCGTGTACCATTTTAGCTGTATGAAAAAAACCTAATGCCTCCACTGGGGCTGACTTTTTATCCAGTGCCTCTACTTCACTGGAGAAGGAACTCACTTATATTAGAGTGTCATTGCAAACCAACTCTGGAGAGGAAACAGGCTAATCACTGATTCATGAACACATCAAAACAACACTGGACGTTATTCATCAAGAAATATCTTCTTAAAATCCACTTGTGCAGTTTTCATGAAGATTCTGACATTTGCCAGTGTTTTCTAATTTGGGATTTAGATAAGAACAGAATCTACGCATACTCAAGAGCACATTTACACACATTTAAGTGCTGACATGTTTCTGCAAAATAAATTAGGCCTAATATTGCATTTTCATCAGTTCTACAGTTGTATAATATTATCGGATTTAAATTACAATAATATCTTTTATAATAAATAAACATTATACTAACACTTCAATTCACTCAAGTTTGTTTGTTTTTTTTACTTCACCACATGTGCACCCTTCTCCAGCTACGAGTAATGGCATCCCAGGCATTTTTTTCTGTGACTTTATATTCATCATTGATGCTACAAAATATGCTTGTTTGGCATTCATTTCCGGCAGCAGCTCCACCCTCTTTCAACTTTCGTTTGGGCATTCTTGACTTCTCTAAACTTGATCAATTTCTGTGTGTGCAAACAGCCCTGCGGTCTCATGCCCATTTATGTATATTGACGGAGCATTTACCTATGCTAATTAGGGTCAACTTGTATACGCTTTCAATTTACAAGGATAATGGGATTCATCATTAGAAGAACACAAGTGCAAACAGCTGTGCGTTTAAGGAACACACCATGAATCCAGTGTAGACTTTTCTTCATTTTGTTAGGAGAAAAATAAGAGAAGTCAACTCCAGATGCACAAAATGTGCTCAGCCATCCAAATCTGCTCTTACCCAGGTGTGCTGTATGATGAATGAGTCCCACCTGTTTGTGAAACTGGAGGCATGTGTCTGAGTATTTGTTAACAGCATAAGGTAACACCCCATAAACGCTATATAAGGCCTGGTGTGCCGTGTGCAAACTACTCAGAGTCTACCAAAACATTAAGGAAGTAAAAGAGTTTCAGCAGCTTAAATGCGAGTTGATTGTGATTGTGTGGTTTGTGAGCGCTGAGCCAAATCACATTACCCTTCTTGGCACAATAAAGGTCTAACTGAACTAAATTGAAATACTGTTAAATGAATGTTAAAAAAAAAAAATTAAAAAAAAAGTCAGGAAGTTAATTAACTAGGGGAAAAAAATCTGTGACACTGAATGTTGTCTCTGAAGAGAGACATACAGTTATTGAAATAAAATTGTTCAGTATCAAAATACAGGGTTTTTTTGTACTGTTATTTCAGTAAATTGTTAAATGGCTCCATTCAAATATTCTAATTTTAATAATGTTTTTTATGTCCTTCAGTCCGTCAATATGCTTCCATGTGCTGAACAACCAATTTCTAAACTGTGGCAATGAGAAAGCTTTTTCTTATCTCGCTAAGAGTGCTCTCGACCATTTGTAACATTTCTCTTATGTAAAAGAAAAGCAAAAATAAAAAAAAAACCTGGTGAACCCCAGAAATCAATGGGTACTAACAAAACAAATCGTGGATACAAACAAAAATAGGAGGAAATTAGTTCGTATACCGCTTCCTGCATCCGGCCCAATGTGTGGGTGCTGTGTGTGTGTGTGTGTGTGTGTGTGTGTGTGTGTGTGGAGGCCTGCTGGTAATTAAATGTGCATGCTGGTGTGTGCAAGTGCGAGCATTCATTTGTAGGTGTGTGTGCATGTTGCCATTTGCAGCATGCGGGCGCCAGTAGGTGTGTGTGTGTGTGTGTGTGTGTGTGTGTGTGTACAAGTGTGATTTGGGTGTGTCTACAGGCAGCGGGAAACATAAGGGAGGAGCAAATTGGGTAATGAAGCCACTCCTGCATGATTTAGGATGTCACCACTCACAGCTAATGACCTGAGAGAGACCACTATCACTGAAACAACACAACAAGAAAGGCAGATGGAGAGAGAGAGAGAGAGAGATGTGTACAGGAAAAGAGAGATAAATTACAAGGAAATTATTGCACTCCAGAAAACTAGAGTGCAAATTGTTCTAAAAACAAAACATCAACAGCCAGATTCATATTCCTGCTTCGTAGACATTTTAAAATGGAACAAGGACAAGGGAGAAAAAAAACAGTGCCAATCCTTTGAGTGCTTCTAAGTGGTCTTCCAAAATCTCACTGCAAGAGAGCAAATTTAGTTGTTGTGGCCGGTGCAAGGTGGTGGGTAAAAGGATACCACATATTGATTACAAATAAAAAAAGGTGTTAGAGGTTTTGGATAAAGAAGCTGAGAGATAAAATCTAAGCCAGTGTCAATGTGTGTGTGCAGTCAAGCCTGCAAATACATGTGCATTCTTGTGCTTATTTATATGTGAAAGTGTATTAATAACGCTCACAATACAATACTTAATTAATCCCTTATGGAATTATTTAAATGTTCTGTATGTATTCTTTGTGTATTATTTGTCTCTGGCTCCTCGAATGCATGTATATGTGGATGTGGATATATATGTGTATGTTGGTATGCCCACATGTGTTTGTCTATGTGTTAACATGACCACTAAGCATTTCCAATCACTATGCAGCACAGCACACTGCTGGACAGACAACAGAACAACATGAGAGCTTAATTAGATCCCAGTGCCGGAATCCAAATTGGACCCATCATTTGAATAATGTGAGTTTTATGGACTGACCAATACAGCCAGGCATTTTCCATCGTGAAAACTAGAAACCAAAAGTATGTTAGGTACCACTGTAACCAGTTCAACTTACTTGACTGAGGCATCCCTAACGAAAGTATGTTTCATCTGTCATTCTGTTCTACTGAATAAATGCAGATGTAATGACAATTTAATTGTGCAGAGTAAGAGCAGAAAGGTTCACTGTATGAAAATGCAGTGAATTCTGTTTGCTTTGGATTAGAGAGCTTTTTTAATCATAAAAGGAGAATGTGAAGCAGAAAGAGTAACAGAGATGAAGTAGCAGGGAGAGAAACACAAAGAGAGAGAGAGAGAAAAAGAGAGAGGACAGAGAGATGCAGATGGAGAACAGTGGTGAAATGAGACATTACATAAGGGGGGACAGGCAGAGAGAAAGAGCTCTGTTCCAGTGCTCTCTCAGATCAAAGCATTTTGTTAAAAGACTCTGCCTGTCATAAAGAATATTATTCCCTTTCAACACTCTCCATATTAAAAAGAAAAAGTCTTTATTCACTCCTCTTCATTTCATCCATTCATTTAACCATTAGGCCTATTCCAATCTCGAGGAATCACTGAGGGCATGCCCTTATTTTCAGTAACATTGAGAGTACAATTAGAAAAAGAATTAATA
>OMLB01035147.1:0-10644 GCA_900302555.1 Myripristis jacobus | reverse complement strand
CACACAAATATCATTTCAGAGAAACGAAACAAGCAAACAACAACAGTACACAGATGTAATCATGGTTTTAAATTGACCTATGGGTACAGTTGTGTTTTAATGGGTATTGCGAGTCTTAATGTGTTGTAATGTGAGTTGTAAAATGTTCCAAAAGTGTATGCAGCACAAAAGCTAAAAGTAGTTCTACCAAATTTAGTGTTTGCTCGTGGGACTTGGAACATTAGCCAATCACTTGACCAAGCGATGACTACAGAACCAATTTAATGGGGAAGTGATTTATGATGGATAGTTGCCATTAGGGGCTTTGTAAATAATGTCTGTCTGTCATGTCTCACAGTTAGAGATGCCTATCCAACCTTTTGATACAAGATGTAATGATGAGCAGAATAAAAGTCAGCGGTGATAAATCTTAGGGCGGAGTGATGAACTGAATCTAGGGGTTAAACTGGTGGAGGCAGGTGTGTCTATAAATAACATCACTACAATGCAAAGCCGACAAGAAGATGGCCTAAATTATCCACTCCCTTCTAAACGTAGGAATATTGGCTCTGTTTCTGCACAAACATCCATTTTTTTGTCATAGCTTGCTGACAAATGTGTCATTGTGAAATTTAAAAGCCACTTTGTGATCCAGCCAAGATATTTATATGAAGATATTGATAACCTCTCAATATTATGTCCATTCAGAGTGGTAACATGCAAACTACTGTCCGAAACACCTCTGGTTCTAGAGAACACAATTTATTCTTCAATCTTGTTTGCATTCAGGACTTATTTCAAATTTAAAAAGTGCATGCTGCAATATGTCAAAGGCATGTAGGACTGCACTGGCCGCGTGCACAGTATCAGCAAAGCAATACAGAACTGTATCATCCGCATAAAGATTGGTATTGCAATTTGCTATAAAGGATGTAATATTGTTAATATAACTTGAAAAGGTAACAAATACACTCCATCTAATTATATCTTGTCATGGGAATGAGTCAATAGTAGCGAACCAAAAGTCTCACTTTAAATTCTTGTGCAATATAAAAGCTCTTTGTATCACAATGATTTATTTATAACGTTTTTATTCCAACCACTGTTTGGCTAAGTTTTCATCAGAGCGCAGTGTAAAAAGTAACCAACCCTAATGATATTCATGCATATTCTACTGTATAAACCTGTCAAGTGGAAAGGAAAACAACCATGTGCAGAGATCCCTAACAATGAAAGAAAGTAATAAAAAAAAAAAAAATTCGTTTTCATTTGATGCCATAAAATGATAAAAAAGCCATGGTGAGCACTTATGCAACGGATCACATTGCATGCAGCACCAAACGTTTGATCTCCTATGGCGCCAAAGAATAATATTAAATCAGTGGGGGCTGAGAGAGAAAACAATAACATCCTTTCTTATCTGTCTCTCTTCTTTGCCTGATAAATCACACCTCAGTTTGAGAGGGTAGGTAGGGGGGAAAAGGATGAATTATCTACCAGGCAGTTGAGTGTTGAAGTGGGTCAGGAAGCAGTGCGGTCTGTAGTTAACCAGCAGCCTGTCTTTTTAATAGCTTAGAATATGGAAAAGTTATATGGCATGACTCAACCCCTCCCCGAGTCTAAATGTTTCAGACCACACTGACCAGGACGGTATAAATTAGTCATACACCACCATATAGTCAGATGTTTGGTACACATCCACAAACATCTGCACCTGAAAGCACTGTGTGTGCATACTACCTACTCACCCAGAGAGATTTAAACAGGTGGGACTCTATCCAGTAAAATGCTAATGAGTGCATACTGTAGTATGTTATTTCTTGTCACTCTCACTGATGCTCACACCCTGCTATTACTGCCTGCACATCTCAGGCAGCTCTGCATGCCAGAACTTATGATAGACCGAGTGCTCACAAAATAAAGAAAGGATATAAAATAAGGAGCTGTTCTCCATGTGACGAAGTGTCTTTGTCACGAAGGGTGCATTCAGACAGATGTTTTTGCTTGCATACTAGAAACGGCCAGGTGTGTCTTGTTGTCACATGCTGACATTAAATACAACCCACACTATGGCTGAAACCAACATGTTGTTAAAAGAAAATTCAACCCTCCTAGATTTGCAGGCTTAGGTAGATGTCTATACTGATTACAATTAGCATCCAGTGAATCCAGAAAATGCTCCATCATCACATAATAATAAGGAAAAAAACCCCAAAACAAAACAGAATTTCACATCAGAAACCGGAAAGTACCACTTCCCAAGATCCTCAACCATACCAGTGGATAGGAAGGCGTGTACTTGCTAGCCTCGTGGCTCCATAGATTTTCTTTGAGAGGTCAGAGCGACAACACAACACAACACAACATTGACAGCACCAAAAATTTGTGCTGGTTGTGGATGTAAATATTTTCAGTTTTATCATGCATTTTACCAGCATAAACAGTGTTTATGTGTTTTTACGGTTGAATCCTCCTTCCATTGTTTGGAATATACTTACAGGAATAGACATCAATTCCTCTTACATGTACATGTACTTACTGTACAAACTATCAGGTCTTTCTTTTGGGTAGCCAATTATGATAGTGTGGGTCTGCACCATCGTATTAGCAGTGGTGGTCATTCACCACTGTGTTTAAGTAATACTTCAGGCTCTATCACATATGAGTGAAGTGGATCTACCCCAGCAAACAACATGATTTACTGCAGACCAAAAGCTGAAAAATGTTTTGAAGGATGCACAGCAAAAGACATTTGTTTGGGATTCATTTGGAACTACTTTCTATATCACAATGCAACAGCTTCTACCAGGTGTGTAAACAGACATACAGCACCGAGAGAGCTGTTGCATAGTGTTACCCAAACAAAGTAGTTCCACCAGTTAGCAAGTGAGAGGACTGGAAAAGAGTATGGATAATGAGTCCCAAACAAACGTGTGTTGTGCATCCTTCAAAATATTTTCTTAGCTTGGTTTCACTACTCAAAACTGTTTTGCTTTTCTGGACCAGATCCACTTCATTTAATTTCCTTCTAGTACACTCCTAGTGAAGCACTCATTCTTGCAACAGGGAAGTGGTCGACGGGTCAGACTTGGAGGATCTATTACACTCGCATGGAGCTGCAAATAAAATTGTATTGGTAAGAACCTGAACTACCACTTTAACCTCTCCATTTTTTACTGACCAGCTTGGTCATATAACACTGTCGCCAACTACAAGTTATATGAGCAGAACAACAATGAATCTTCAAGGGGCCCTAAGAGCCCCATGCAAAAGTTAAAATATTTTCAACTTCTCTGCATGGGGTGCACATCAAATAAAGTAAAATGTGAGGTTAAGTAGTGAAGCTGTGGGAAGCAGGCTCTCTATGAAATAAATGAAAGAACAGTGCTCACATGCACAGTAACAAACATCTGTGTGGAAGCACCTTAGTTAATACTAATTTTCATTTTTAGAGGCACACTGCCATTACAAGTAACACTGAGTATACATAAATAATAAAGTCGTGATCTCAGTTTCATTTGTGACCAGTATTTGCAACACACTGATGTCTGCAGGGTTTGGAGCCAGAGGATGAGATGCTGTGCTGCCGCTGTCCATGGTGCTGATTTTCCAAAGTACAGGCTTTCACCAGTCTGGCTGCACCTCAACACCCTGCCAAAGCAGTGCTGTTTGGCTGGCTTCAATTCAACATGAACAACTGCTTGATTGATTACACACACACACATCAATCACAATACAGCTTCAGCTCTCATTTGATTGGCAAGGCTCCAATTTTAGTCTACTGAGCACAAGAAGTACTTTGCATACTTTCCAGTCCTTACCTCACACCTAACGTGCCTTTCCATTATCGTAACAGCCTTGAAAATGATATGTGAGGGTAGGTGATTAAATGGATATGTATTGATTATTGGTTTTATTGATTTATTACTGACTTATTGTTAAGCTGTAAATTACTTGCCAAGGATGCACGCATATGTGAATAATCCATGGTGCACTACATGCGACTGCAGCTCGCCCCTCCCTCTTTCTCTCTCCAATGCACACACACACGCACACAAACACACACACACACACACATAGTTGAATGTCCTACACACAGTAGCCTCATTCCCCATTCTTGGCACAAGCTAAGACGGTAGCACTTAGCGTAATTGATTAGAGTGATTTAATAAGATAGCGTGTGTGCATTCAACCAAAGCCTTTCTCTCTGCTGTTCTCCTTATGGGGTGTTAGCCATCATCACGTCTACATCCTGGAGAGCTGCAAGGGTGAAAGTATCACGAGTTTAGGGACCTTCAGTGCTACAGACAAACCAACTGCAAAATATGAGCAGAAAGAGGTAGTGGGTAAGGGGTCAGGACACACAGGAAAATGGATGCAGCCGAACTACATATATGCAACTGTTCTTTACATGCACACATAAATGCTCAAGCACATACACAAATGGGGCACTATAAATTACCCCGACACCAGTGTGAGAGTTTATATTCATTGTTAAATGCATGCAGAGAGAGTCCATAAAGCAGAGCTTAAGAGAAAGATAGGCGGCTGTCTGTCCTTATACATAATCAAACAGCCCTCCATCTCTAGCACATAAATCCCCCTGGCAGTTTACAAGTCAAAGGTCAGGTTGCAGGGTTCATAACTCTACTGATCATGTCAGGGATGCTGCTGCTGCTGCTACAAGGTGGGAAGCGTGGGTGGATAGAGAAGGACTGCGCATTTGTATGTGTAAGCTTTCAAATGAGTCCGTGTGTTGATGGTGAAGTGATCAATTTCAGTAACTGGCCAGCATATGCAGGATAACAGCACATGTTATTGCACTGTATGTGTAAAAATGAATGAACGCTGTAAGAGCTGGACCATGTATTTTAAAATGAAATATTCTTTTACCATGCTTCCCTCATAGATGATTCAGCAACTCACTGGCAGACAAAATCATACTGTACTAACTGTTGCAATAATTTAGCACAGATATATTTAGACAGAAAGAGATGACATATTGTCTCCTGAAGTTGGTTTCTTTTTTAAGACTGTCATTTTTAGAAAACATAAAAGACAAATGTGAAAACAGCCTGTTTCACTCCCCATGATACTGCGTGGGAACCATGCCAAATAGGAAATATAAACTCTTTGTGTGCCTGAAGAAAAGAATGAGGTGTTAATTGGCAGCTTATGTTCTCCATTTGCCTCATTAGTGAGATAATGTTTTAATTGAAATCTTATGAACACAGAATTTGTTGGTTAATTGAGACACAAATATGCAAGCTTTGAGATGTTATGTAGGGGCTGAGGCCTGTTCACACACCAAGAGAGGAAAAAAAAAAGATGGAAGATGAAGAAGGGGGAAGAAAGTTGCCCTTAGGCGTGTGCATGACAACACTTTGTTTTGTCCAGAGTTTCAGTCAACACTCAAGCAGCATTTGTTCCTAACACACTTGGATCTGTCAGCAAGGGTGGCGGCAACAAGAGTGAAGGAGAGAGGGCACTGAGTTAGGAAAACAAGAGTGATCTACAATGCAATGTGAAAAGTTGAAGGGAAAGGCACACAGTACACACACAAAGACCCTCATCACCAGGCACAGCAAACTTAATCTGATAATCGGTGGCTTCCAGTAGTCTTGATGATGAACGGGAATATGTTAATGAGCCACAGCACTTGTTCTGCTGTGTGCAGTGGGAATCCAGCGCAGAGAATCAGCTCAGCCTGCAAATTAACACCGCTGTATGAACATTATGGCATTTTAGCTGCTCAGACAAGCCACGTTAAATCTGATTTGTGGTTCCTGACAGTAAAAAGGATGCTTCACACACACACTGTCATATCAAACTGAAATGAGTTAAACACATTGATGCAAGTCCATTCACTGGAATATGGGAATGTATTACAGCTTTAAGTCCATGTTAACGGAGCTAAGCAGAGGTGCAGTGCTGTGATAACATCTGTATCAACACACCTTTGACTTCAGATCAGATTTATGTTATGAAAGCCAGTCAGCCCTCTGTGTATTATTATTATGCAAATATACTACATGTGTGCTATAGACATTGACACAGTATATATAGCAGGACTCTATACAAACACACATATAAAAAATGCAGGTACCTAATCCATAGTGAACACAACCACATTTTAGGTGGATTTTGTCTATGCTTTTTCCAGTTTGGATGTCATCTTTATGCCAAGATCTATCCATCCATCTACATCCATCTACAGTTGATACAGAAATGTGGGGTGCCACCTATAGGTGACAGAATGTACTCTGCTCCTTGGTCATTTAGATGAAAGATTGCACTGTCAGGAAACAGAGATTGAATGAGATAATTAATATCCGTGTTAGACTGTTGTGTAAGGCTAATTTCCCCACAGATTCACTCCTCTCACCCGGGCAAGAAGACATAAAGCTCCGCAACACTGTGCCATTTTATGTAATGCAAATTTATTTTTAGCATTAGAGAGAGATTTATTTATTTCTTTAGCAGCGTCCCCTCTCCCATGTATTTTGCATAAGATGGAGTGTTATCTAGGTTTTATTGTGGAAAGCACTCGGGTGACAGAGAGAAAGAAAAAAGGAAGAGTGCGAAAAGACAGTGAAAAAAAGAAAAACAGGTGGAGGCAAACAGACAGGAATAGAAAAAGATCCAGGGAAGAGACTGGGAGGGGAGGGTGGAAAATGAATTACTTTAGGGAGAGAGCCAAAGACGGGTTTTTTTACTGTACACACTTCGCTCATCTTTTCTCCACACAGCTACCGCAGAGGCATTAACTCATGATAAGGATTAACACCAAGTCCCCTATCTGATTTTCTGAGAGCAGGGAGATGTGAAATAAAAATCACAGAAGAGATAAAGGCTAGTTAGAGGAGCGGAGCGTTAGACAGTTTAAAATGGGATTGCGCTGGAAAGCAAGATAAAACAGGAAAACAATCACAATGCAAACAATAACGGAGATTGTCGTTTTAAAAAATGCAAAGAAAAGACAGAGACATGTGATTGAAAAGGGACAGATTTGTGGTGAAAAAGAAAGTACAGAAGTCACTGAGAGGAGATGAAAGAAGACAGGTATTCAATTCCAGACGTTTGTCCCATATGGTTTCCCTGTATCAGCCTTTATTCCACCCAGTCTTCAATCTGTCACAGAAAATCCCAAGCTTAAACTTGTGAAAGCGCAAAGCTGTCAGCACAGAGGATATATCAATATTTAAGAAACCAGATGCGAGCTGTGATGGAGTGAAGATTTGAAATCACAAAACTACTTTGTTAAAATCTACAATGTAAAATCTATAATCTACCGAGGCAGAAAACAAAAAGAACTGAACTCAAAACTATGTATGACTGTATTGTTTATGAGTAGATACACAGGTAGAGATTGTGCAAACAAGAATGAAACTACGGCTATTGTTTCCCATTGTGCCCAAATTCAGAAAACACTTCTTTCCCTACCTTGTTTAAAAGAGACATTACTCTTTAGGGAGGTGGCACTCGACCAACTGCTTTTGTCATTTTAAAGGTTAGTTGGAAGCTGTTCTAATGAATTTAATCACTTGTTGAATACTCCTGTCAGTACAAACTTGATTCATTGGCGGTTTAGGATCATTGCTTTAAAAAATAGGACTTGAGTTAGTATAGCCCCTCTGTCCCTGGAAACTTCGACAGGTAAATTGGGGATATCTTCCGCTGAAGCACATTTATATTTTCTATAACTGAACATGAGTTTCTATCTTATTGAGGCTGACTTGTAATTCCAGAGAGGAAAGTCTGCTAATGAAGCAAAAAATCAAGTTAAAAGTCCATTTACTGTGACACTTAGCTCTTATAGAGCTGTGAATTGAATTGTAACCCCTACAGGTTATCTTTCATAATGGGGCTTTTCATCTTCTCGTGCAGAGATACACATATGCTCACACTCGCACGCACGCACTGCAAGTACACATTAACGTACATGCAAGAAGATGTATACGCAGTCACATGCACACAATCGCATATAGAAACCCACACACACAGTTGCACACACAAACACACCAATGATCACACGCCATCGCGCACACAGGCACATTTGAGGACGCACAATCACTTCATGCATGTGTGTGCACTCTAACACACACAGACACACTATTTTGCAAATTTTAAGAAGCAGCTCTCTTGTGGATAAAGTGTTAGGTGGACGCATATTTTGAGTATGTGTGTGTGTGAGGTTCACTGGGTTAGGTGGACTGTACATGACAATTGTTGAAATTTGCTTTGATGAGGTATTCAGAGAGAAGGTACAGTCATGATGTAGACAGTAAAATCTTCAAGTACATTATATCACTATTTGATTGTACATAGTCTAATATTAATGTAATAATGCACAATACTGCAGCATCATCAACTTCTTATGATAGGCTTAGGTTTTTGGTCATCTCTGCCAGTTTAAACTCTTATTAAACTTGGCAGGTTGTTAACTGACTCTCACATACTCACAGACTGGTGCATATAAAACGCATATTATTTGCTGTAACTTCAGCTTTGCCTACAGCACTGTCTGTAGCGCAAATGCATACACTGATAGCAAAGGATGCATGGACGCAGACATAAACACACACTCAGACATGCACAAATACACACACAATCTGTCACACACATTTTCCTCCCCGCGGATGACAGAATATATGTGTGACAGTCCTATAAATTGTGGTCACACTTATACTGTATGCACATACACACACATTTGCCCACACAGTCATGAGGAGCTGGCAGCGGCAGGCAGGTAATAACTTGGAGGGGAGACAGGAGGAAAGTGCTTGTCGTGCAGAAATGTCCCATGATAATGACAGGCCTATTAGGTTAATTTAACACTGACATAGTGATGTCTCCCTATAGGAGGAATCAGATAAACACTGTTAGCCCCATCAGAGATTATTGGTCTCTGTAGCTCCATCGGTGGTTGTGCTGCCGTGTGGCTCTCTGGGCAGAGCACGGCAGTAATGCTGCCAAGGTTAGGGGTTCAATTCCCGCTGCAGGAAAGGATGCTGCAAATGCATTTGTTGCTCTGTCATGTGCATTCATGCAAGCAAAGATTAAAGACACACACAGAACAACCTTCTTTAAAGCAAAAAACAGCATTTTTCCTCCTTAAGTTGATGTATTTCCTATTGAAACATCATAGTGAGGCAGGACTTGATGTAGGAAGGAATCATTCAAAAGTGTAAAATAGTGACATATCAGTTATGGACAGAGAGTAACAACCATTTGATGGGAATGTTTTGCAGTTGTTTTGTTATTTCTAATCAGGGTCACAGGGAACTAGAGCGTATCCCAGCATGCACTGGGTCAAAGACAGGGAAACACCCTGAATAATGAAGGCTACCTTATACTGGACAGCATGAGGTAACCGTTAAAGAGACCACTAACCGCTCAAGGAGGTTAAAGTAATAGGTTTTTCTACATTAAATTACAAAAATAATCATAATAATGTTTTTGGCATTTATTGTTAAGTATAATGTGGCATGGACAATTAACTAACAAGGAGAAAAAGTCAATTTTTCATTTCATTATGAAAAACATTCTGCTTGAAGCTCCATAACGTGCCTCTTTACATTCACACGCACACACACATACAAACACACAACTCTTCACCCCCACCCCATCCCCTGCACACATTCAATCAGGGATTACAATGATATTAATTTAACCAAGCTATACAAATGCAAATGTGTGACATGTGAGCCCAGGCTCTGTGGTGGTGTGTTGCCCTGTTTCAACATCACAGCGACACTTACTGTGAGACACTTTGATAAAACCAGATCAAAGGAGAGTGAGGAACAGGCATTCAGGAGCTCCAACAATAGACTTCCATATAGAGTGCATATAACTGGTTTATGAAAGCAGATGAATAAAGATGAGGCTTCAGTCTACAAGTGTCTGTAAACAAGCCATAAAAAGGAACTTCAGATATCTACAAGACCGCCAGGCTCAGGGGAAACCAATAATCTAGACACTGTAAAACACAAGCGAGCACAGACACACACACAGAGTATACACTCACTCACAGTTTGCCCGTTGAACCAAGCTAAATCTAGCAAAATGCACAAAATATATCCAACAAGGATGCATGAGGTTTGACATTAAACTCAGCAGCTGAACAGAGATTTCCATTTGAACAACATATGGGAACAGCCTACTGGGATTTTATGTTGCAAACTGTGAGTTCATCATGTTCCTTTCCACTTGTGCATCGCTCTAACTCTCCCTCATCCTTCCCGCCTCTCCCCCTTTATAAAACCTCCCTCTTCGCTCCTGTCCATCATCATCGCTCCCCACCCGTTGCTGCCAATTCTGGCTTCCCTTGTTGTCCCTGTCTTTCATTCACTATCAACCCTTTCATTTAACCCTCCCTCCCTCCTTCATCAATCCCTTCATCTCTTTATCTCTGCATTTCAACCTTTCCCCTTCACCCTTTGTGCCACCCGCCTGTTATCTCTAACAGTGGACCCCTGTGATCCACCCTAACACCCCTTTGATCCCCCTCCAGCTCTTACTGTCCTCATCTCATCCTCTCTTCCTTTCTCTCTCACTCCTTTATGCATCTTTCTTTTTCCTCTTTAACCCTACTTCTCTCTCTGATCCCTTTCTGTATCCATCACTCTTACATCATGCTCCTCTCTCCATTGTCACCCCCCCCCC
>OMLB01035142.1:0-12853 GCA_900302555.1 Myripristis jacobus | reverse complement strand
GTCCTTTTTGCTGTTAAACTTTACCACGACTCCTGTCAGCACGCTCGGCGGTTACTATGACAACCCGTGGCTTACCAGAGTCGCGCTCCCAGCTAGGCCTGTAGCGGGCTCGCTGCTCACAATCCAGCAGTGCGCCGGGGCCATGTATCAGGGCTGATTGGTATAAATCTGGGGGAAACAATGTGAGAAATGTGGCTCATTTGCGTGAGTCTCGAGCACAATGTGTGAGAGCTGGCAGCTCTGTGTGCGAAGCAGCTCTGTCAAAGATGTGTGAAGTTACCTCGGACAGCTCCGGTCCAATTTAACCCGTGATCGTACCCTCATATTCTTACACTTCAAAAAGAAGACTGACGCCCTATGTGGCTTCCCTGATCCCTGCAGCCTGCAGTGACAGTGGAGATAGAGACCACAGAGAGTCCTCGCAGTCTTCATTAGCACCACAGGAGAGGGGAGGTGTGATGACCGTCTGACAGAAAACGTGCACACAGCTAAATTTAGTCCATCCTAACAAATCAGTCAACCTACTGTCGACGCTCAGATCCAATTATTAGTTCAGCGAAGGAGCTGGACAGGCGTTCTGTTTTTGCCTCATTCTGTCTGTTTGTTTGGTAGCAGGATAATTCAAAAAAGTTATGAACGGATTTGTGCAAAACTGTGCAGAAAGTGTGCAGCAAGAAAGAGCTGAGTATGCTGATTGGCCAAAATGGGGCGTGGCAGTGGGCGTGGCCTACCGCAATAAAATGCATACCTTCCAAATGGATTCACGTAACATGGCAACAATTTGTGGAAAGACGGGTCATGCGGGAAGGGACAGCTGATTAACCTGTCACGCTGATTGGCCAACAGGGAGTGTGGTGGTGGGCGTGGCCTATCCTGAAAAGGTGCATCTCCAGCAACAGAAATACTCCCTAAATCAACCACACAGTTTAATTTGGTCAACGATGTGACATGGAGACGGCAGATCTAGAGGACTGCATGGCGCTGGGACAGGTTTGCCATCCTTTGAGTTTGAAAAGATCTGAAAAAATCTGCCACTGGGGCTTCTCTTCTTTCTGATGCACATTAAGTTTTTGTTTTTTTTGTTTTTTGAAAGAAGTGACATTAATCTTGACACTGTCAGAAACTGTCATAAAAGAAATCAGAGCATATTCTTCAAACTGGTATAAAAGCACTGAAAGAAAATTAAATGATAAAGACAAATAAAGTATTTAGACTCAACACAGGAAATAATAAAATTAAAATTCAATGTACCTGAACTTCTGACACTGGATTCCTGTACCTATACATATTCTATGTATTTATCATCTATATATGGATACATTTGTTCTTATTTCTTTCAAATCCATGTGTTTGTTTTAAGCAACAGTCAGGGAGTTGCATACCAAATCTTGTTGTACAATGGAAGTAAAAGCATTATATTCTATTGTTTTTTTGTTTTTTTTTTACCAAGGATTTTTTTTTTCCTCCCAAAATCTGGGCGGCAATAATGTATGTGTCAAATGAAGAAATGATTGAATGATAGATGCAGCCCCCTCCCCCCAGACGTTTCTAAGAGCTGGAGCACACTGGTGAGATGTGTCACTCCCCCAGTTTTTGTGAACAAACCAGCAGTGTCTGAGATACTGAGTGTGATGGACAGACGGACAAAGGCAGGAAGCGGGGAGAGAGGAATAAACAAACAAATGAACAAATGAATAACCCCCTCCCTCCAAATCCCCTTCTCTCTAACGAGGTCATCAAACTGGGCTGCCAGTAATTTTTAGACTCGGAAGAATAAATCACCTGTTGAGATGGGCGTTTTTTTTTTTTTTTTTTTTTTGTGCAGTGTACGTACTGGACCAATTTCCCCGGTGACAGACAGCTCAATAGTGATTCCTGTCTCTGTGTCTCTGTGTGCGTTCAGACTCCCTGCCTGCTAATAAGAAAACCTCCCCAAAGGCACAGCTGGCGTCTCTGTTTGCCTTGTTACCAAGGTCTATCCCCTTACAATTTAATGGAGTGGTCTGGATGGGAGATACACAGCACATGAGTTTTGCCACGTTAGAGAAGTTCTTGCTTTGTTTTCTTTTGTTTTTCTTCCTATCTTACAGTTGATTCAGCTTTTTAAGGGCATCGGTAACCAAATCTAAACTTAGCTGAGCCATTTAGTTGCATAAATGATTGCGATCCATATCAGGTAGAGTAAGTATGTAGCAGGTATAATAGCTTTACAATCATGTAATACACCAGCAGTCACAAGTTGCAATGAAAATAATAGGATTTGAAAGGTTTGAAAATGCCGTGTATCCATTTTCATGGAAATGTGTTTCCTGAAATGTATTATGGCAGATGATCCCATCCTTGCAAATGTGACCTTACAAGCAAAGGTTGTGAGACGGCTAATTACTTCATTATTATCCATAATAACTTTTACTTTCATATCAGTAATCATTTTAAAAGTAGATATTACTTTTCCCAAGTGGTGGATATCCAATTCATTTTTTTTTTCTTTTCATATTAGACTTTTTTGGTGTGAATAGTTTCCATTATGATGAGTCATGAGGACAGGTTGTAAATGGCTGCTGCTGGCAGTCGGAGGTACTGAGACAGTTCATGAGGATGTAGCAGAGTCTTTTCTCTGAGCAAAAACACTGGCTGTTGCAAATTCCTTTTTCGTCCGTTTTAACAGCTTTTTCCAAAAAGCATTGCCCTCCTCCCCACCTCTCCACCCCTGGGATTCTTACACACACACATACACACTCACACACATGCACACATCAACACAGACGCAGAGACACAGTGGACATGTATGTATATACGGCTACACACACACACACACACACACAGACACAATCAGAGGCACAGACACATATTGATGCAGACATGGTGTTGATAGTAACAATACAGTGTTGAGGTGAAGATGATCTTTGTTGAGTGTCCCTGCCACTGCAGTGATCTAGTGTCCTCATCTGACAGCAGCGAGACGCCGCCAGGCTGCCTGGCTAGCCTTGAGTTGCTGCCCATCTCTAAGGAACTCATGCCAGTGGACATTAGTCTCAGCCCTATCCTTCTGTTTGGGATTTATACCCATTAATAATTCATTTACTGCTGTGGACTTAGGAGAGCCCCTTTCCTAACTGCACTGCACCGGTCCATTTACACGCTTGGAATGACGCACGATGGAGTAATGTGCAGAGCCGCTGTACGGGTATGACCGCAGTTTTAAGTTGGGAGAGAGAAAGACAATGAAGAAAGAATATGGAGAGAGAAAGGGATGGAGAGAAAGACAAAGAGACAGAGAGAGAGTTGCAGAGAACGGGGTAGATAAAAAGCCCTCCTGCCTTCTGTCTCTCTCTCTCTCTCTCTCCCTTTCTTACACACAGCCATGGTTGCTAAGCTACACCAAAACTAATCACCGGGAAAATTATCTTCATTCAAAACCATATCTCCAACTTCGCTGAGGACGTACAGCATTTACCCTGCAGTTCAGATAGAACACATGAAAAAAAACATAAAAACAGACGTGTAAATCAAGCAGGAAGGCTAGGTTTATGAATATACCTGCGTCCACATGCTTAAAGATGACTTACTTGACAATATACCTAAATAAATCACCAATGTGCTTATCAGTGTTCTCAAATTGAAGTTTAATATCCTCTGCTCCCGGCAATTTCCTACATCTTCAAGCCCTGTGCACTGCCAGCCAGACACCCAGGCCTTGGATGGAAATCTTCCCAATCATCGTTCACCACCTCAAAGGGAGAAGATTATGAAGATTAGATTTGCTTTAAATAGATTTTTTATGGCAGCCAGAAACAATGCTATCTCGAAGTCACTCTATATGCAATTCACTCTGCCGAATGCCTGACAACAAGCACTTGCCTTTCATTGTGCATGAGGCACGGTTTTGTGTGCTGGTGATTGAATCTCGCAGGGGAAGCAATGGCACATGTTATGACCAATGACGTTATGGGATGGAGACGAATACCAGTCACCGCCTTTCCCAGCAAACCGCAAGTCCACACAATATGTCTGCAGACCATAACGCTGCTATACCTACAGCGGACTACGCCACGCTCCACTTGGACTGCAGCATATGAATACCACATAATGTGTGTGTATATGGAAACATGAACAAGCCATGCACACATATGAAAACATATATTTATGTAAATGTGTCTTCAGTGCTTCACCTCAGCATGCAATCCTCTGTTACTTCTTCTGAAACAGTAGCAGTGGATTTGTTCCAACAAGTGGGATATCATTACACTGTGATAGCTAAATTTACTCTGAGCACATCCTGTGTAGGAAAAAAAAAACAGATGAGTTTCACAAGTGAAAATTAACATGCATCCATGTTATCCTGGGAAAAAGGTGGTTACACAATAAATCTGGGCTGGCCCAGCTTTCACAGTAATCAGTGTGAATATATGGTGCATGCTCTGTTAAAGACTTTGCTATGTGATATATCAGAGATTAAAACTAGGCAGCACTTATGAAATGTAACAGCAGATATGAAACAGTTTGCACTTGCACAGGCTCACTTCGTCAGTACGCCATTTTATTTATACAAAACACAGTGATAAAATTTAAGTTCAGTGTGGCGCTCCATGGTACAAAGCTACTCGATGCTGCAAAAAGCCCTATTTCACCATTTTCATTGCGAAATAGGGCTTTGTGAAATAGGGCTATAATTAAGATGTTACTCACACACAATTATCCATACAATTATCCAAACAGCTGCATTTAGCATCCAGTTTAGTGTGCACAGCTAGAACGCTCCAAATGGAGCATGTTGCAGCGACAAGGATATCATGAGGTGATATTTCAGCACATATGTGCATTTCCTAAAACTGCTCACAGCTTGAGCAGTGCGTGAAATGTGGTGGCCACTCACGACACCTCTGGACTACTAGTGAGATTTTCATCGTTCTTTGTGCAAGTGCTCCAACGATGCAGGATCCCCAAACAGAGGAAATGTGTGGCAAAATGTGGCAGCTAGACTGTCCAAATATTCTGAAAAAAAAAAAAAAAAAAAGATTTTTTGATTATACAAGTAAAGAGAAAATGTGTATTATCCTGGGGAAAAAACAACAAAATTCTCAAAATGCAGCAGACTATGATCTAGTCTGAATTTAGGGAATACTCTTCCATCTCATGCACCCTGTACATCCTTTGTAATTTGTCAAGTTCTCATTTTTGTGATCATTTTAGGGACGTGTATATTACATTGTATAAATGTAACAAATTGAACTTTTGTCAGCCATGATTGGATAACTGAATGAAAGTTAAGTGATGCATTGAGATTGAACAACAAATGACAGAGGTTTGAAAGAAGGCACATGCGGGCATCCCAGTTGCTAGAAAAAAAGTTGGCATTTTGTTTCTGCAAACCCAGGATATGTCAAGCAAAAGCTGTATTCATTTTTAGCAAACCTTAACAGTCACATGACACTGATGCAGGCTCCTCCACACTGGCGGAAAATCTTCATGTTGATATGCGATATATTTTTGGTTCAGAAACACTGACATTTCAATGTATTTGTTAGTTTGCGGAAATGTAAAATGGCAACATTATTTCTGGTGACTGGGTTGTGGGCACAAACTCTGTGGCTCATAGTTAAGCCCAGATTTTCTGTTTTGATAATTAAAAGATCATATCAAATGATGAACCAGTTTGCTTGTCTGCACCTCTTAATAACAGGTACTAAATAGCCTGTTGTAGCAATGAATGTGCAAACACAGATTTAAATAAATTATATAATTTCTATAACTAGATTTGAGTCCATAATCTTTCCAATCAAGGGGCAAAAGCACTGTCACACTACGCATTCAGCAAATGCAAGAGTGGAATTTAGACTCTATTGTTTTTTGCCTCCATAAACAGTAATGGGATTTAATATTCAAAGCGCATTGTTGTAATGTGTTAAAATAACGTTAATCCTGTAGTATGTTTGCAATATGACACCAACATGAGACAACAAGATAAACTGACAGTTCCTCAGTTGATGGTCAAGCATGTCATTAAATTTTCTTCCTATGATATCCTTTTTGGAAATCCATGTGGAATTTTATTCTTTAAGCAGTGCATGAGATACATTACAAGTTTTTAAGACAAACTGTTATTGGAAAAGTCAACCCAGAATAGTTCACCATCTTCATTTCAAACTTTCATATTTTCTTTCTTATCATGGAGGTACAAAAGAAAATGGAGGTTCATACTTTGAGTTGATCCATTCTTGCAGTAATATACCATAGCTGACAGTGATGGCCCCCATAGCAATAATGATAGAGCTAAACTGGACAAAAACAACATCATTAGTTTAATAAATGGAGTACACACCAATAGTTAGGGGTGTTCATCTGTATTATTAGTATTCATTAGTATTGTATTATTGCTACTGCATGTGGTCAAACTCAGTTACTGCTATGATATGTTATTGTCTGTCTGCATGGCACTAGCTCGTTTTACCTTTACAGTACTTTTTAAAAAATGAATATGAACTGTTCCTAAGTTATTTATCCAGTTATGTTAGCACTCTCTCCAAAACAAACAGTCTTTCTTGCACGGACACAGCCTTGCATGTGACAGCACGATGCCACCTGGGTCATGATCCCAGATCCTTCTCTGGGTTGAAGAGTGAAAAAGGAGGGACCATTATGGCTTATTACCATCAAGTTGGCAATTTTTGAAAACCAAGAGTAGCCTACTCTAATGATAATGATAATGATGGAACATTAGGGTCTGGCTGCTATTAATGGTATCTACTAATGCCAGGGCATCTGGCAAGTCCGAACCCATGATTAACAATCACGTTAATCATGCGCTGTTATTGAAAATATATGTTTTTATCTGAAAACAGACTCAGCAGCTCTTCCATTCCCGAACTAACAGACTACAGCACTGGTTGCTCCACCGACATCAATACATTTTTGTATTACATGTTTGGTTAAGCTTGTATTTCTGTAGGATATGTATGCTGCTCATGCAACATCTTAAGGATAGGGTTAGGGTTAGGAGCAGAAAACTAAGTTATATATGTGGGGTAATAGCATTAACTCATTACAAATCAGTATAAGTAAAACATTCCAATGAAATTAGTGACTGTGCAGTTTATACTGTGCATGTGTGCAGGTATGGCCGTGACTGCATCTCTGCATGCGAGTATGCAAACACATGATGCCATATGTGCATTATTCATGGCGTCACATTCCACAACATGTCCTTCACATGTGATAACGAAACCCAGACATGATGTTATCACATGCTATTAAATGTGAGGCACATGCTGTCACATGAAATTCATGGGGTTTTTCACCAGGAAAAGCATTTGGCGGACAATTTCTGTGCAAAGCACCTTAGGTTATAATGAGTGCATACATTTTAGCGTGGGAGGTCCAAGTGGAAAATGAACCCTTAACCCCGGTAGTGTTAATGCAATGTTCTGCCCATCGAGCTACACAGGAACAATCCTTGTGTCACTGTGCATTATAATTTATCGGCTACAGTTAGCCCAGTGGCATGCTGGTGTTGTTTATGGTCATACTGTCGGACATAATGACCGTAAAAGCTGAAGTCCCACGGTGGCACCAGGTCTAATAACCATTATTCATATGTGTGCAATGGTGAGGCAGCTGTTTATTCTACCCCTCTGGGACCCCACTGTATCAGTAACCGAGGCAGCTGGCACAACACCCATTTTCTATCTGGGTGCTTTTCTGCTGAATGGATCACTGCAGGCGAGAGGGTCTGTTAGTGTCCCGTGGAGGCAGGGACAGGTAGACAAGAGCCAGTGAGCTGCAGTGACCCCCCACAATCAGCGGCTAACCCTCACCGCCACCTCTGCATGGCTGAGAAAGTACACCTGATATTAATGACAGCTGAGCGGTAATGACAGCCGTGTGTGGGCGTTGTATGTACTGTTGGAGAGAATGTGTGTGTGTCCGCAGGCATGTATGTGGGCGAAACAAACTGACAATTAATTGTAAATACTATTTCAGCCAAGTCTGGAAAGGATAAAAGATAATAGAACTCTCTTCCCTCTTGGCCACTGTCAATATCGGAGTCTGTATCAGCATCAGACCCAGAAACTAGCCGCATAGAAGCACAGTAATTATACCAGCCACCTTGTTTTTTTCCTCAGACATATCCACACCTCCACCTGCCTGCATGGAAATAATTGTGGATTGCTCGTTTCATTAAAACATACTGGACAAACCTGCCACTACATCCTGTTGAATCATTTAACCAGGAACAAACAAAAACCCTATGATTTCTTAATAACGTGTAGAAAGAGGATGGTGAGTCATGTTGTACTGAGAGAATGATTTGGTTATTTGTGTTTACAGCACACATCCTCAGAGAAGAAATGTATGAAAGTTGTGCGAAAAATAAATGGAAGTAACAACAGTGTTGCCTACAAGGTAACTAAAAGTTCACTGGTTCAACCCCCGCAACGGACAATGTGTTTGAAATGTAAAATAATTGTGGCCTCCACCGCATAAAGTCAACTAAAAGTAGTTAAAGTTCAAGAGCAGTGCCATAGTGTACATCCCCGTGTAGCGCACTGTCTTCCAGATAAATCGCGTAAAGCCCAGAAGCTTATGATTACCCTAAACCCAGAGAGTTCATTACTTCAAAGTAGAACCTCATTACTTTAGATTTGCCTTTCAAGTTCACTTTCTCTCAGGATCCTGACTTTAACTGTTAATTACTGTTCAATTAATTACAGAACCGGTACCTCAGAGGCAGGTGCTGATCTGATCAGGTTCAGCTTATTTCCATGATTTCAAGTAATATCACTACTGGGAATAGTGAAGTAAAATAATAGAGAATACAGCCTATCATCAAATTGATAGGGCACAGTATGAGCAAATATTCAAATGGCATTCCCGCTGTTTGATGTAAATCTTGATTAAACATCACAGTTATTAATTTCAAGGCAGACCCTGAGTGGCTAGTTAATTACATGAGCTCTGTTTCAACAAGACTTATGTTCTCCCACAATTAATCAAGGCAGTCATAAACCAGGACATACACAAGACCGCCAGCCCACCTCCTCTCTTGCAATGCAAGAAGTGACCTGCTTCAAGGACTGGGTATAATCCTGAAAGGAGAGATGTATTGTGGGTCAGACCATGGATATGGGAGGCGCAGGGCTAGGACGCTAAAACAGCAGTCCTCAGCTAAATCCCACTGGGTTATTATTAAGACATGTGTGACAGAATTCAAATGAGCCTCAGCTGCCAGCTGGGAAAGTGTGATTTGCTCTCATCGCTCCCGCTTCCCCTCCCTCTCTCTCACCTCAGGTGGAAGTGGGTAGAAGGGCCCGGGTGGGGTGATGCACATTTTTATTTGAGAGAAAGATGTAAGCGGTGAGAGAAAGAGAGACAGATGGACGAGTGTGTCAGCTTGCTTGTGCGTGTAGTGTCTTCTGCACATGGGCGCAAGCATGCGGCTGAGTTTCGAGCTGTCAAACCACTTTTTCATCCTCGTTTTTCATGTACAGTACTGTTGAATGTGCTGTTGCTCAGCAGGGGAGAGAGATTAGGTGCAAAGATTAGATGGAGAGAGCGAGAAGGAGCGAGAAAGCTCAAGGAAAAGCTATCATTTCTCAAAATCTTTGCATCATCAGGTGCATCACAAGCAGAACAGTGGATCAAACCCTCCTGGCCATGGCACTTCTCACTAAATCAAACTTGCACTTCTTCAAACTTGTACTTGTAATGTAACTTCAGTATATCTCATACGCCAAGAGTGGATGCGGCAAGACACGGTGCCTCGTATCTCTGAAGAGACGCTGAACCACACCGACTCATTTGTTCGTCAACCACAAGGTCTGCAGATCTTTGATGACAGGCTCAGTGGAACTGATGGAAAAAGGAGAGTGGTACAATGCAGACCTGATACATCTCTCTCTGCTGTGCGGTATAGAGTTCTGGGAGAATCACTTCACTCCACTGACAATCTCAGTTATAGGTCTCCGATTTGTGGCAACGAAAGTAAGCAGGAGGGTACAGGAAGTGCCACTATGACTTTTTGCCTTCACATTTTGGAGTCTTGATAGCCTCTGGCATACACAGTGTTATGTCCTCTCTCCCCGGTGAAGATGTATGGAAAATAAGACACAACGGGGAAATATATCTAGACAGGCGGACAATGTTGCTATCAGCGTCAGAATCAAAGCTCCGCACCATGGATTTTCAAGGACTTTACCTACAATAAGCCCCTTGACAACTTGAATTGTCCCTGTCAATAGAAATTGCCATTACCTTCATCTTTGTGAATGCATTAAATAGCTTTTCTTGTACAAGTAATTTGGCATGTGACAGGCTAGAGTGTATTAATTTGATAGACTTGTCAGAGCGAGGGCTTAAATCACATTTCTCCAAGTTGCCTTGAGGCAATTACGGGAAAAAAAATGTAGAGGGCAAAATCTTTTCCAGAGAGCGTGCTGAAGCACTATTTATTAATTGCTATTTAACTTCTTAATTTCCTACAATATTCACCACATACCTGTCTTAATTATTATACTTCACTTTGATCAATTACACTAGTGTCTGGGGTAGAAAATAGGCAGTGTTACACTTTGCTGTTTTTGATAAGATCAAATTGACCTCTCATCAAAATTTGATTTGGTCACCCGTGTTACTTCAATCAATTCAGCTGTTCCATGGCTGTTGCTACATTAATCCAGATCACTGAACTGCCACCGATCACTACCTCGTTTGATATTTTAGGCATTTATTTGATGCTTATGTCCAAAGAAACTTACAATAAGTTATACAGTAAACTTCAATTTTTAGATTACATACTTGCTACCAATAGCAAGGGGTGCAAAAGTCAGTGCCATAGTCCCCTGACAATATTCATGTGACCATGGAGAAATCAGTCGCTAATCAATCCATCTCCTATTTTAAATTTCCAATATTTCAGTATTTGCACTGTTTCATGAATTTAGATTAGCTATAGGTCCTCAACCCCCAGACCACTTTCTCTTGTGGACCGTGCAGTGTGCTTCTAGGGTTAGCTCCAGCCACCTTGAGCCACTGACCTCATCAACGTGCAACACAAAGGGACAGGAATGACAGCCTTTTCATTATTGCCCAGCCATTGTGCCGGAGGGGGAAATCAATTATAAAAACACGACTAACAGCAAAGATAACAGCAGTGTCCTCTATTGTGTTGGAATGAGCTAACTTTTTTTTTTTCCTCAAGGGTCTCTTGACCAGTCCAGCATCACCTTGGTGCAATTTGCTCCCCATCTCAAATCCCATTGCCTTTTGGAATTGGATTTACCTGACTCATTCACACAGTGAATGGACTCTTCCAGTGAAAAAAAGAGATTCTGTGTGAAATTGCCTGAGGAGTCAGAAGGGTTTGGATTTGTCGGGTACCTTTCTGTGTCCACCATTAACCTTCCACCAGGAAGAATGTCCTCATTACAGGGAAGGAGTGGGGAGCTGCGGGAGGAAACCAGAACATGAGCTGAACGTTGAAACAAGGAAGGGGCACGTGGGGACTGAGACTGGGAATACCAGCATAGAAAATGGCTAAGGAATCATCATGAGCCTCAGGAGCAATTGTAAATCTTTTAGTAATTAAGAAGTGGATGAACTATGAATATGATATCTGAAGTTGTCAATTATTATCCACTCCAGTCATGAGTATTTGTAAGAATACCAGTATATCAAGCACAGTAATTATAATCTTGTGTGGATCTAGCTGGCCTCTGCCAAGCATCAACCAGTCACAAATGTTGCCCACCTCTATCGTGGATGCTATTTATTTTGCAGCTGCAACCTGTGATGCCCCAGCGCTCCATGTTCAACCTCCACCTCCTGCGTCAGTCTGTCAGCTTCGCTCCCCTGTACCCGGATTCATCAGCCGGTCAGCATGGCTCTTTTAGATTTGTTGTGATTGCTCACTTGAGATTTATTTGTTTGTTTGTTGCTCATACTAGCAGATTTGCAGACTGTTTGCCAGCGACATGCGCAAACTGGTTTGAAGAGAAGATGATTTGCTGGCAGGGCTTCTGTGGTACGTCATCTACAGGGAAAGGTAATTGCCAATTGAACAGATAATTCTATAATCTTCTGAGAGGTAGCTCGCTGTTACGCCGCCGGGGAAGTCCTTTCAGCTCAATCAAAATGTCACCCATCAGCAGTGACTGTATGTGAGGAAAACAGCCCAAAACAATAGCTGTTTACCATTAGGATTTGAGTTAGATCCGGATTGAAACCCATCATCAACCATAGGGCTAACGCAGGTTGACAGGATGTGTCAGAATAAACAAAGAAGTTCAATACCACTTCACAGAGAGGAAACACATCCAGAGCCATTTGTAAATGCTTCAGTCATTGTAATCTTTTAAAAGAAAAATCAAACCCAACAGTAAATAGGGTTCATTTGTTACAGAATCGAATTTCACTGCAAAACAATCTAGCACAGCTGAAGAAATCAATACGGTTTCCAAAGTATTCCATTTTTTTGGGGTGGGATGAAAGTGAAGCGATATCTTGTGTTTCTTAAATTCACTTTGCCCTGCTTCCCCGAGACTGAGCAGAGCAGAAATGTTCTGAATATTGTTAGATATAAAGGCACACTTTCTCTGGTATCTTCATAGATCTTTTATTTCACAAAGTCACTGTCTCTGGTTATGGATACAGTACAGTAAAAGTAGAGTAATGACATCATCTTATGCAACAACTGATGAAACCGCAGGGCTCTCAGATTTCAAATCTACTTTTTAATGTCATCAAAGAGAACTCAGTAGTTGTCATTATTTGCTTCATCTTGATAAGAATATAACAGTAAATTTAGTTCCATTGTAAATGTTCATACACCACTGCTGCATTCAGTGTAATCTGATTA
>OMLB01035140.1:0-11052 GCA_900302555.1 Myripristis jacobus | reverse complement strand
GAGCTTTGTGGTTTTTATTTTACTATTTAAGTTCTGTGTTGGAAGGAATGGGCTCAGTACACTTCGTCTCGCCCTTGCAAGCCAAATTCCAAAAATAACCATCTGTCTCAGATTTCTATCCGTCCTCAGCGCACGCGCACACACACACACACACACACACACACACACACACACCCATGCACACATGATGCTAAATGTAGGCGGTGCTAAATTCAATGCACTCTGTGTGGCAATTGGCTTGTTAACTCAAGCCCACTCTTTTCATTTACAAAGAGGAGAAACGGTTGATGCTGTAGTGTTTGTGGGGGACAGAAGCGGAGGGCAGGAGTGGAGTGCTATTGAAATGCAATACAGCTAAAATGTGTAACCACGCAGAGCCACTGAATACTGATGAGCCTCTGTGTGCATCGGCGTGAATGGACTCATTCCCTGTCCAGTCCACAGCTTTACACAGAATATTTATCTCTTCCAAACTGACCAATTGCATGAAAGAAAAATGTAAAACATGCTGCATGACAATTAAAAAACAAACTGTTGTATGTATGTAACCTACTTTCTGAAACCATAATCCAAATCTTGTTGCAAAAGCCAATCGCCTATTCTTTAGCCCATTAGAAAGATTTTTTAATGCTATTAACTGAAAAGATATGGCTTATAGAAATGAATAGAACTGGAGAAATATGTGATATTACAAACAAACTCTCTGTATAAAACTTAAAGCACAATTCTAACACTAAAGATGTAACATACTTTGATGCAGAGCCGGTGTTCACATTGCAGAGACAGTGCATGGTTTGTGAGAGTGATGTGTGGGGTGCTGACCTGCTGGGAGTCATCGTATGACTCCCCTTCTGGCTCCAACATTGTCTCTCCCTGGCCCTCCATGGCCTCCTGTCCGTACTCTTCAGGCTGCAGACAGACAGAGGAGACAGATAATGATGTTAAAAAAAAAAAAAGATCAGACATATTTTGAGAGTGTGCAGTCACTTGTACCTGATATTGGAAGTAGGACTAAATATCTTTGGTGCATAATTGCTGTGAGCAGTCATTAGGGCAGGTTTTACCGCATCTGTTACTCAGGGGTTTATGAGGTAGACACTGTCCATTATTGCTACACCTGCTGCTATGAGTCCTGAAAATAAAGCTAGTGGGTCACCACACATTTATTTTTAAACCCTGCACTAATCAAGTCAATTAGGTCAGAGAAGAACAGGCCGTAATCCTGTGTGCTGTATCAAGCTGCTGTTACTACTGTGAGCCCACCGACGCGATTAGCATGGCCTGAAATCTTTACAATGCAAAACCACCACAAAGACGCAACCTCATCAGATGGACCACTGCCTGAGAAACACGTCTACAAGAGGAGCCATTAATGAGACTATAATGACGCTATACGCAATGGTTTGAAAATCGGTAAGTCTGTGTACTAGATATAGCGCACAATGAAACATACGCTTCAATGGAAGAACAAGCAGCAATGCACATATGACTGTGGTTTCAGCAGTGGCAGCTGTGTTGTTTCAGGGTGCAGACATGGCAAGTATGTTTATCCCACAGACAGGGCCTTCAAGAAGCTGCTTAGACCAGGTTGTCAGATTTATTAGATTAGTGAGTCAGGGGTGAGGGTCCTAGGCCGGGGGATGAAGGCTTAGGACAGGAGAAGGACCTCCCTCCTGCACTGACACACCTACAAAGACAGCCTGGCCACGTTGCTGTTTCTGTGACAGGGACAGTACAACAGCAACAACAACAAGGACAGAGCAGCACTTTGGATCACTGGAAAAAACCTCCAAACAATTACAATTACAAGAGATGGGAGTCTGAAGAAAATGCTGAAATCTCCATAGCAATTGTGTTGATTTCTCAAACAATCAAAGCCTCCTCTCCTCTCCTCTGCTCTGCTCTCCTCTCCTCTCCTCAGGAGACCCCAGAGTGAATTAACTGATAGTGAGCAGGGACACAGACTAGTGACATTGTCTGAGGTCACCAGGGGAGCAGAGTGTAATAATGGAAGAGAGCTGATAGTCCCACAGAGAGACCCATCAGGTCATTACAAGGCACCTGGACAGAAACGCCGCCTGCCAAACCGGCTCTGGACTGCAGACAGGCCGGGCCGTCTTGACTTGACAGGACCAGGGCAGCAGCTCCTCGCCATAATCCTCAGGCTCTCTCTAACTGACCCCAATAAAGTTTAAACATCATGGTGGGTGTAAAACAAAGCCTTTGTGAAATTTCCCTAAAGGACAAAAGCAGATTTGTTTTCCTAATGCTGACTGCGCAAGTGCTGTCAAACAAGCAGTTTACCCAATTTATGCTCATTTTTGGGAACATTCGGAACTGAGGAAAGTAGATTTGTGATTGGTGGACTGTTTGAGGGCAAATAACGTCTCTGTTCTTTTTTCTTTTTTTTTTGTTTACAGTGTGGACCCATTTGTGTGTCACTTAAACATACAAAAAAGTTTTTATTATGCAACTATTCAACTTTTTCTTTTGAAAAGGACTGAAAGCTAAGCAACATATTTTTGCAGGTAAAAGTTATTCATCAAGTAGGGAATATTTCTGTGGTGAAAGCAGAGGAAAAAAACAACACACACTCTCATTCTGGGTGTCATGCCAATTTTCCAGCCCTTCTTTCTCCCTGTTTTCTTAATCTGGCGTTACTACAACTATGACTGTGTCCAAACTTTAATGAAATCAGGGATGTATGTTGCCCGTTGCAGGTGTGCTTTGGATTTAGAACAGAGGTCTGTTTTCTTTCTCATTTTCACTTGCTGTCAAACACACATGCTCAAATGCAAATCCAATTCATTGTATGGCAGTAGTAAATTTTTTTCTACTACTATTAAATTATTAAAAATCAAACTGAAGCATACAGCATGCTTTTTAAATGTATACTGAAGCTGTAATTAGTGATCTTGTACCTGTATTATTTCTAAGCATTAAATAAAAAATAAATCTGGTTTTAAGGGTATGGTAGGCTGTCCAAGTTGCAAAGACACTGACAAATCTTTACCCTGTGAGACCTGTTGTACATTTTCAAACAGAGCAGCAAAAAACACTGTAATAACCACTGATCTATCCCGTAGTTCCTGACTGTATTTCTTAAAAATGTACTTTCTTCATTTTCCTGCTGTCTCCTCGTCTAGCGGGGATCGAGTCTTCAACAGTTTAAAAGTTCGATTTAAACGAGAGCGTTTAATGAGAACGTGAGAATGTTTAGTCTGTGATATGACCGATAAGGGTGCTTTCCTTTTGAACAGCTGGCTGATAATGTAAAGCTATTCCAGGACATCTATGGTGGATTTCATAAAAAGGGCCCGTACAACTTGCCCATAATTATGACAAACATTTTGCGGCAGCTAGTCGGTGAACAATCAGGAAAATGACGCAGTGTCTTACAGCACGGTGTGTGTGTGTACTAGAGGACAGGAGGCGGTGACAGTAACGATACGTACGTTCATGTCAGTCGGGAACTCGTCCTTCTTCACCAGGCCAGTGGCAGCAGCAATATTACCCATTGCTCCAGTTGTCTTCTCAGCCACTACAGGAACACACACACACACACACACACACACACACACAACATTATATCACCAGTGTCTTGCAGACTTTTTGTTTTAAAAACATGTGCAAAATAGGTTAGCCTTACTGAGGACCTCTGTTGATTACTGGGCATAATGACCAATAGAGCACAGCACCCGGAGCTGCACACACACACACACACACGCACACACACACACACACACACACACACGCACACACACACACGCCTTGTGCAGTCTGTCACTCTTAAAGCTACGTAGTAAATGTCTGATCTTGTTTGGCCTAATTACGTGTCAAACTCATTTTCTCATTGTCTAATCAGGAATAAATGCCTAGACAATTTAAAGAAAAGGAAAGGTCAGAGGAAAAACCCACCTGTGCCAACACTGTCTTTGGCCTTGGTGCCTGAGGTGAAAAGAGAGAAATGAATTAGAAAACATATCCAACCAACACATAAATAAAATATAAAATTAACAAATCAGACTTTCAAAAAGCTTTCAACTGTGTGTAGGCTCCTTTGCCAGACCTTTACCCAGCGTATCTATACTTTGTTAAAATACCATTTCTAAGAAAACCGCTTTCCTCCCAACTCAGGAATTTCCAGGTCAAATGCCGTCTACCTGGAAGTGTGATAGATGACACCCTGAGGCTACGCCGTCATGATGCAGGGCCTTATTAATTTCCAGATACAGCTTTGCAGCCTCCTGTTCATAACTGTTCCCATGATTAACAGGGAGCTGTCATTACCCCCCAGAAATTCATTATTTTTCATACAAGCTGCGCTCAAGAGAACGAGCTCAACAAAAAGCACTACATGTGGAAGTGAAACTCTTGACAACTCCCCCCCGTGGGCCACTGTAATCTCATTGTAAGCTGCTGCTGCAGTCTTGGTGAAGGACATTTCCCCATTAGTTTATTGATTGATGATTGGTTTACAGCCCTGCCAACAATTCAGTGGATTGTTCTCAGCTTGCCAGAAGTCCAGAGGTGAAAGAGAGCTAACACAGGAGCTGCACTGGAGCTGTATTTTAACTTTATAGGGAGGAGTTATTAAACTTTCTGCTTGGCTGGAACCACAACTACTACATTGTTCACATCTCTGACCTTTGACAGCTCTCATTTATCTACACCGTATACTGTGGCCAGCTATGAGGCCAAGCTACTATGAGCCTGCTCATCCTGATCATTCAAGCCTTGTCATCCTCTCTTCTGTGCAACAGTCACATCTCTTATTGGTCCCTTGGGGCCTCTAAGAGCCAGCTGACAGAAGAGGAGAAGATGGTAAAATACAGAAGTGTCTCCACAGAAATCGAGCCTCAAAGCAAAACATGAATCTAAGAGATGCGTCCATTTCAGTGCAGCCTTTGGTGAAGTGCGGCAGACGCACCACATGTACAGAAACACTTACTAAATACAAATGGATGATATATGTGGAGCATATGTGGGCTTTCATCATTTTCACTGTATGTAAAAAAGAAATAATAGCTCTGAATATAATCACAATAGGGCTTTAAGATCATATGAGATTATATTCAGTGTTAAAGGGGACTTTCCTCAGTTCATTTCAGCTGTTGTTCTCCAATGAAGACATTTTCCAAACATTTCACCATTTAATTTCAAACTTTTGAGTTCTCTAGTTTACTACACCAACATTTAGCTAGTGAAATAAAATTTTATGGGAATTATTGGCCCTTTACCTAAGTTAAACATATAGAGGAAAGCACAGATGTTGGATAGACAATGAAAACATCCCAGTCTGTGACATTTTCTGTCTAACAGTAGACTAAAGCTGTCAGAATACTTTTTTTTGAATTGAGAGAATTAACTCAAAACTCATAAAGTGAAATGTTCTCAGGAAATTTTCACAAAGTGTACACTTTGGCAGAAAACAAAGGTTGTTCTGGTACAGTTACCAATTCCTGCAATTGCTGAGGGTGCCACAGCGCAACAACAAGGATTTACAACAGTAATAACATCGCTGTTGCGGTGCCATTTTATTATTGTAGGGAAAGTGAGGAAATAGCAAGTCAGTGTTGTACTATAAGAGGGCAGCACATGCTCTGTGAGACAGTTATATGTGACATTAAATGGTGTCTTGTACAGCAGGGTTTTTCATTTCCTTTCCCCTTGCCCTCCTCAGGCTGACTGCTCAGCTCAGCTGGGTGGGCGGTCTGCAGCCGCAGCAGCTGTCAAAAGGTGGGCCACAGACCTATCAGATCACTCTCACCCCTCCTCCACGAGGGGCCTTCAAGCGACTCATACGCAGCTTTCTAGGGCATCACCATGCTCAACAAGCAGGCCGCAGCAGCACAGAGATGCTACAGATACACTCCTTTCCTTCCCTGAGTAGCACAGGCAAAAGTCAGGATGAGACACAGCGTGAAGATGACACAAACGAGCCCACACATGTTTAGACTGCAGCCTGACATGTTTGGTTTGCAGTGATAAGTAAAAGGGACACGCTGCTAAGTATCTAGGGTAATTGGAGCCAATCTCCCTCTAGAGACATCTGTGCCTGGAATACTCCACACCTCTCGATTTACTGAAAAACACGCAAAAGACAGACTGATAAATGGTACAAGACAAAAAAAAAAGCAAATGGGATGGTATACACTGCTAAAGAATTTTCCAGCAAGAATTTCAAGAATTTTCTCCACTCTATTTCATATAATGCTTGAGTATAATTTATTTCGTCATACAATACTCTGTTTTGGTGGTGGTGGTGGTGCATATGTGTGTTAGCAGTGGAGAGGGAGGTGGGGCGCAGTTAAAAGAAATCGGGCTCGAACTGGGATGACACACATTAGTAGTCGTTCAGCCTACCAGGCCAACAGCACAGGAACAAGGATACTTAAATTATGCATAGCACTGACTTTAGAAGTGAAGAGAATCACAAAGTGAATCAGATGATGAACATTCACATGTGCATCATCTGATTTTTATGACTCTTCTAATGTCACAAACACATGCAGCATCATGAAAGAGATTGTGAGTGTCTCTATCAGTTGGCATTGCACCTTTACCAAGCTGGATCACACCTTGCCAGCCTTTTTTGTAGCTGTTAGTCTGCCTTTGTTTTATTTCAATAAATAATTTACTAAGCAAAACTCTATCAAATGTGTTAATTTTCAGTGTTGTAAAACAGGTGAAATGCAGTAGATTTGGCCTTTTAATGTAAGACATATACTTAGCAATAGCAGGAAGTAGGTATCTGTAATGGTGGCTCTTGCCAATTAGACTGCGATGACAAAGGCAAGGGCCTGTGGCCTTTTTGTCTCCGGGAGATGACCACGCACTGCGATTCTGCTTTGCAATCTGCTGTCATCCAATTCACAGACATGTGGCAAGAACTGCTACCTCCCACAAGCGCCCACTATCACACTGCCCCACCCCCATCCCTGTTCCCATATTCTGCTCGTAGCCCAGCCAAGTCAGGCGAGAGGGGCATAAGGACATCCAGAGCCTTATAGCACATCAACTAACTCAAAATAACCCCTAGACATGTCTTCTCTTGAAAACTACTGATGCATAGTTATCTGTTATTCTAGAGACTATGGGGAAAGCTGCTGATAAATCAAACAGCACCTTGATCCCTGGGTAAAACAAAGATATTGATCAACTGACTTGCTGACTGAATGGCTAATTAACTGGATTACCCGCTGCAGTAATACAGTGCACTGCATTTACAAAGGGAGAGTGAGTGTTCAGTTATATTTTATGAAGCTCTGTATTATGAAAGCCCACTTGTTTTAATTCACAACTAACAGGTACTCTAGCAATGTAGTTATACTAAAGAAACCATGCAGGCATAAAAGTCATTATGATAGTGAACACAGGGATATAAAACTAGGGGAAGCAACACGTATTCCCTGTTGAATGCCTGCATGTGTAAAGGGAGCAAAACCCCACCCAGTCTCCAGCCAGTCAAGAAAAAGTACAAATGTTTCAGGACATTCAGGACAGCTGGATACAGAGTAAAATATTCTCAGTGCTGCTTTGTCACCTCCCACATGGAGCAGACAGATTGGCAGTGTGCGTGTGCATGCTGTGAATGGGAGTAACCTGATATTGAGATTTTCAGCCATCTTACCTACAAACATAACTCCCTCTTTGGTCTTTTCGGCTGCGACAGCAACACCTTCCTTGGTCTTCTCTGCGGCCACAGCCATCCCCTCTTTTGCTTTAGACAAACCCTTCATAAACACATCCATCTTGGCCAAGCTACTGTGGAGAGACAGACCATATGTGCAGTCAGTCACAATTGCAACTGTCAGGACCTATGTAAGGCTTTTGGGGATATTTATAGGCCTGCATTGCATGACATAGCTCATATTATTGATGAGTAGCTGTCACTATTTCATTTCCACCCATCATGAGAAGCTCTGTGTCATAAAGCCATAGGGTGGGATGGAGCAAGCAACGCCTCCTACGGTGGATCCTGTGGCTGCAGTCCCGCCATAAGTCTATAGCAAAACCCGCGGTTCACTCACGCGTTCAGCCCCCCTTTTCACGTTCTCGCCAACGCATGAAATATTCACGCGCGCAAAGATTTCAATGAAATGGTTAATTGTGGTCACGCTCATTAATTATTGCTCGCTTGTAATGCTACTCTCAATGGCAGCGGGATGACAGCTCCGTGCCTGGGAAGCAGCGCAGGCCCTTTTCAGCGACTACATAGCGTAATACTATATATGGTGGAATATATTACAAGAGCTCGACAGCAATACTGGGGGAAGGGAAACATAATCTACACTATGATATCGGCCACGCATCGCGGTTTCAGCGTTGAAACAAACCCCCCTTTCTATTAATATCAAATGATGAAATCTGAGGTCATACTTCCATCACAAGCAGGGAGATGTTTTTTTGCTGGAAATAGCTCAGTTTTAAGCTCTAAATGGCTTGAGAATTAATTGCAAAATTGCATACAGATACTCGAGAGCCCATCCTGAATATAGCAGGTCTGTATTTCAATTGCTAAATGCAACAATTTACAGTGTCGACCGTTTCTCACGTTTTCCTCTGCCCCTCACGAAATGCGCCTTGTTTTTAGGTCAATCTTTAAGTCACAATTTCAAAATGGATCGAGGAGAAATGCGAGAATATTTTGCATTTTTTTTTTTTTTTAAATCTGGGTTAACAGCTTTAAGTTATTTTAAGCACGGTCCGAGCCAGTTCCTTCCCCACGACGACGCTTGCACACAGTCCATGGCCATAAAATGGTGATGAGCATAGCCTATATGCTTCAGAAAAATAATAATAATTAAAAAAAACAAGCGAATGCAAGACACTAAAGGGTTCTTACCTATTTACAAATAGCCTTCGACTTGCCCCCTTATGGTTCAATCGCAGAGTCGATTCAAAATATCGTCTTAAATGAGAGGTATCTTCAAATGATCACTAGGTGGGCCTTCCTCTGGCTGATCTCGACCAATAGGGACGGCCCCTTCACAGTGCGGCTGAGACAAGCACGTAGCCCCCCACCATTGATCACCCCAACATGTCAGCTGGTCGCTTCTGAGGGGGAAGACGAGCTCCAGCGCCACACCACGTCATCTCATCTCTCTTCTTCACTATTAAAACTGGAGCCAGCGTCCCTTATGAAAAATCAACACAATTTATAGCCTATAGCTTTCGTGCGAACATGTCGCTGCACTACAGGAATTATACAGCAATATTACAGTTCTATAAAGTATGATACTGCATGGACTCAATATTAATTCATGCATAAGACCCTATAGGAACACTGAAAGAATACTGAATTTTATTAGGACCTGTGCCTGCCTCTCCCCCGTAATTATAAGGGTATGAGAATAGACAACACCACAAAAATAGCTCCTCTCTAAGCTTGCCTGTTCATTTTGTTATGTTTCTAGTGAATGACATAATCCTGGAATTATCATATTTTTTTCTTTTTATTTGACCCCGGTGGCATCTGGGCCTCATTTTGAAAACAAGTGCCGCTGTCACTTTCTCGTACTGGCCAACGCTGGCACGACTTACATAATTATGAAATGTATCATCACATAGGCTAGACGTGACAAGTGCAGTGTACAGTGTTGGTCACCATTGCATCTTTAATACCAACTAACTTATATCCCAATTCTGTTTTAAACACTAGATGATGGGATGTTGCGCCAAAATGGAAGACATTCAAAGCCAGTTGTGTATTATATGTTTAGCCAAATAGTGTGTTAGTGATAATACTGAGTCGCTAAAACCTGCACTGTCCAAATACTGGAGGAATCCAAGGGTGATACCATTTGAAAGAGGGAAGGGGGATTGATTTAAGATACTGGAGGCTGTCCTTTACATTGATTTTTGACCCGCTGCAGCTGAGGGGCGTTGTTTTTTATTTACAAGAAATCACACCAGTGATGAATTAATCTTTATAAACACTAAAAAGTGTTAAATGCCATTCTTCCGCCAAGTACCCTGATATAGCTCTTGAAAAGTAGCTCATTTGTGCGGCTGATATTTAAATGAACAGTTGTGAGGTCACAGGTGGGAATATTATCGACAATTTAACAAAGGCTCCGGACGTGACTCAGCCAATCAGAGCTGAGGATAATCTGAGCTGCAGGCACAGGTTCTCCTTGAGTGCTGATCGTCCGGGTCGTGATTCTCAGGGATGGACTGGTTGGTTTGACTCATACTGTATCCTCGACGGGATTCACGTTTCCCACGTTTACCTCAGCTGGTTTACTGAACCGGGGACGAGTGAAATATCACCCCCTTTTTTTCTGAATGACGTGTGTGAAGTGACGCAACGCTTGCGGTTGTGGGCGAGTCGATGCAAAAAGGAAAAAAAAAAAGTCCTTTCCTCAAGTCCCTCCCCCAGTTTGAGGAAATCCCAGATCTCCACTTCTCCTTGAATTATTACCCTCTTTTTTTTTTTTTTTTTTAAATTTTTTTTTAAATCTCACCCACCTCTGGATCTACCCAAGGCCAGTGTAAGGCTGCGTCGGGACAAGTTATATAACAATAACAACAATAATATTAACAATAATCTATTTTTTTTTCGATTCAGCATCACAATAATCTATTTTTTAGGTAACTGACTTATCTATTCGAGTGGCCTTTGTTTACCGTGGAAGAAGTTCTTTAGTATCCCGAGCAAACACAGGTTACAGTGACATTTCGGTCATACTTAATACATATTTGGCTAACCACATATCTGAGGTGAAATAGTCCAGGACAGTAAAAAGAATGAGAAAGACAACAAAACTGATACTAAAACTCATGCATCACGTGCAGCGATATAATCCTAAATGATAAAAAAGTGGGTTATGTATGAACACGTGGTGCAAATAACCACTTGTGTTGACAGAAAGCACAGTTTGTTTATGATTTATACCTCAAATGTACAAGACTTTAGTTTGCCTCAGAAGGTGGGGATCTTAATAAATAACCGAGTTTTATTTGGGTTTATGCTCCCAGAGCCAACTGGGAGCTGCTCATGGTGCTGAAGTGTAGACACTGTAGCGCTGTCCATGGTGCTGATACGAG
>OMLB01035139.1:0-12319 GCA_900302555.1 Myripristis jacobus | reverse complement strand
AAGTTGTGAAAAAATAAATCCTTTGTATGAACAAAATTGGAACATATGGAGCAGTACATTGCATCTTATTGTTTGCAATTCATAAAACTGATATCAACTCAGCCAGTGGAGCAGTGGAGATAGCTTAGTTTGTTGTTGTTGATGATGTTTTTGTAACAGATTCCAGTCTTTTGCATCATATATTAGGATACGTTCAATGTCTGCACTGTAAATGGGGAAGGATAGCAAATATCATTTTACATCTAATGCAGGATAAAGTTATCTGTTTTTCTTCCACTTTCTCAGTTTAATTTAAAATCAAATTACTTCCAGCTTGGCTTGGGGCTTCTGCTGGTTGTCACAGAGTCTCTAGATTGGGTGGATTTCTCAGAAAAGCTATTGCTCTTCCGAATATCATCACGCATTGATGGTGGTGGGGGAGTCTCGCTACGATAGGTGCTTCGACTGGTTGCCTTCACACTATGCACCCTACGCAGGTTGGTCCCCTGAGGCCGCTCTTCACTATGGGTTGGGTGCTGCCCACTGGTTGCCATATTGTGAACTGGAGGGGATATTCTGTTCTGTTTGACAGAGGCTGTCCGAGCCAGAAGTGAGGGGCTACGGGACGGGGTGGAGGGGACAGATGGCGGACCAAGTTCCTTTTTGGTCCGGGAGGAGGAGGCTACAGTGTTGCGGGCAAAGCTGGGCACATCTGAGGTGGTCTTGGCGACCAGGGTCTGCGAACTATCAGAGGAAGCCCCAGCCTGGACTTGGACCTGAGCCTGGGCCAGGGCTCTCATGGTTGAGCGGCACATCTTCTCTTCAGGTGCTGATTTGGGGATGTTCCTCAGAGGTTTGGCGCTGGGTTTGTGGAGTGCAGACTTTCTTGGGGTGGAGTCACGTGCCCATCTAGAAATGCTGTTTGTGAGGCCACTTCCCCTCTGGATTTTTGACTCATCAGGAGGAAGACTGGAGTGTCGAGGAGGCCTGGTGGTTTTCTCACTCCTCCCTCTGGCTGGGGTGCTCTGGTCGCGGAGGGGACGACGTGACTCACCGCCGTCATGACCCAAAGGTCTATCTGATCGCTTGTTGCTGCCTGTCCTGGTGAGCTTGGTAATAGGCACAACTTTCCGCATGCCCTGGCTCTCAGTGGCGGTCAGTGTTCTGACACCACGGCCCCCACTGCCCTTAGATGCTTTGGTGGCTTTACTTTTTGTGTGCATTGGTTTTCGATGGCTTGATGCTGCATCTTTCTCACCAATCTGCTTTCCCTCAGCAGTGTCACAGCTGTCTGTGTCCCACTCCTCAGTGGTTGCAGATGGAGTTATGGATGCTATATCCACAGATCTTGGTGCTGAAAGCTCATTGGTTGAAGTTGAAACAGACTGCTCATTGGTAGACATGGACTCCAAATTAGAGGACAGAGAGCTTGGATCTGGCTGGCTCTCCTGAACATTGTTGCTGTCAGTGGGTTTGAAGTCAGGGACGACTCCCTCTTTCAGAGGTGAGCTTTCAATCTCAGAGTAATCCAAGGTAACAGAGCAGTCTGTTTCTGTGCAGTCTAGTATATAAAACACTGGCTTCTTATTGGATACAGAGGTATCTAACGGGAGGGGAGTATCACAGGTTGTTGATGAAACTGTGCTGTTTTCCTCGTCTTCTTTCTCTTTGTGAGAGGCCACAAGCTGTGTGGGATGAACCACTTTCCCTTCCCACAATGCCTTTGGATCTGCCCCTCTTTCTAAAATCTTGTTACCTGGAGAATTGTCCAAATCAAGAATCTTGGGTGAAGACTCTTCCCCCTTTTCCAAATCAGTCACAAAAACATCCCCCTGGTTGACAAAGTGCATATGATTACTGTTATTGTTTGGACTAGGCAGTTCAAAGGCTTGAGGACCACGAACCAAAGTATGCTTCTCCACACTAATATTCATGTGGCCTGTAATTGTTGGGTTGGGTAGTTGGATGGGCTTCTGAAACACACAAAAGGAGCGAGGCAGAACACTGCCCTCAGACACAGATGAGAAATTATTGTTGTTACATGGGTCCTCATTAGCATTTAGTCCTGAAGAGGAAAACCTGGCCAGTGGGCTAATGGGTTCTGTTTCTGCATGTGGAGATGTTACTGTGACTTGTCTGTCACGTTCCAGCTCACGGTTGTCATCCTGGGATAAGAGCCAGGGGGTAGTCCTCCGCTGGAGGGGTCGGCCAGACCGAGGTAGGCTGTTAAACTTGGAAAAGTCAGTGGGATTCCCAGTGCCTCCGAATAGCTCAAGGTATCCCTGGAGTTCCCGGTCGGCCATGGTGGTCATGGTGTGTCGGTGGCGGCGGGCACTAGCGGAGCGTCCCAGTGGGCTATGTGGACTCTGGGATCTCTGCTGGAAGAAGTCCAGGAGGCCCTCCTTGGTGAGCATGTCCACATCGTTCTCACTGCTACTCCGACCGAAACCCCCACTCTGGTCGGCACCGGACCACGCAAACCTCTTTTCCTCCAGCTCTCTCAGACGTCGCTGTCTGGCTGCCTCTTTCAACTCCCGGTCCAGGTTGTCCTGAGAGAAAAAGGAATCAAGATGTAGACAGGGAAGCAATATAACAGTAATGTCAAATGAAACCAGATCACAATAGCATTCAGAGATTTTTCTGACCTTGAAAGTCACCACTGTTAATTATAAGCTCACCTTCACAGCCTTCTTGAACTTCATACAGAAGTCTTGAAAGATGCGGAAACACTCATCCAGCTTGAAGGTGTCCTTGTCCTCACAAAAGAAATCAATGAGAGCATTCCCTTCCTTACGTAGGTCCAGCCGACGTCTCTTCAGGTCCTGAAGGGTCCGTGCTGAATTCTGAGGCAGGTTGACAAACAGATATTACAATAATATTATTATCATGTATGGTTTAGGGATGTCAGGAGAACTGATAATTCAGTACCAAGTCAATGCCAATGGTCCAAAAATACAACAGTACCTGTTTTTCTATGGCACCATAGGTGCTGGATGTATTTATTTCAATTTAGTATTTATTTAGATTTAGCCGTCAGCGGGTCATAACGTATTCTTCCAGAACTGACAGGGGCAGTATACATATGATTTACGCTTGTTCAAGTGGGCACCGTAGAAGAGACAAACAAACATAAAAGATGGAGTGGCAGCTCTGCCTTGGCTTGTCCAAGAAACACAGCAAGAATTTTGCGTTCAAGGCGGATGATCAGTGGATAATACTAATTTGGAAAACAAAATATGCAAACAGTGCCATCACCGTTTTCCTGTTAATAGTTGTTTCTTATTCTAATTATGCATAAGCCTACTTATTATTCCATATTTTTCTCATGTCTCTGCTGGATACTACTATCCTTTGACAGATTCAGAAGCATTTCAATGTAGTCTTCATACATTTTCCTTTGGGAGTCAACAGCAGCCAACTTTCTGTGTTTGTGTGAATGTGTATACAACAATTTACTTCAGGAATGCTGCCGCACCTGCAGAAAGGGCTCAAGCTGCTGCAGTAGCTCCTGGTCTCCTTGAACCTTCTCCTCGAGCGATCTGGTCCTCACATAGAGGGATGAGAACTCCACCTCAATGTTCTCCACTGAAATTCTACATGGGAATATTATAGCAGACACACATAGATTAGGATAATAATATGCATAATCACTTCACTGACCTGCAATTCTCCTTGATATAGTTTTAAGTGGCATAGTTTTTGACAAATCTGACATTTTGTTGAATGTAGTGGCATGCTCTAAGACGGCTAAGGTGAACAAAGGACCGCTATAAGAGAGGCTGAGTGAAGAAGAAGAAGAAGAAGAAGTGATGTGTTTGCATATCCTGAGGGAGAGAGAGTAATCTTGGCTCTCTGATGCAGGGACTGTACTCTCCCACGCAAAGATGACCTTGTGAAACTGACAAGGCCTGACAGCCACCGGGGGCATACTGCAGTCTAAACGGCACTCTCAAAGTGCTGCTCTTAAGTGGGACCTTAGCTTGAGTAGTAAAAAATGCTCTTAAGTGGGACCTTAGCTTGAGTAGTAAAAAATGAAATTACCGAATTGTTATTCACACCTTCCATCATTTACAATATACTGAAATGTTTATTTGTTTTCATGATTATTTTAGCAGAGGCCAGTAAAGCAATTAGGATTGCTTATTTAAGACTTCATGATATAGATAAACAAAACTTCTGACAGTATAATGCTCCTCAAGAGCTATTTACCGTGCTGCACTCTGGACATCTTGAAGTTTCTCTGGAAACTTAAGCAGCTTCTCATCTTTCTTCTTTGCCTCCTGAGTAAAGAAAGAAATTACACAATTACACCCAAATTACGGATACACGATAAAGTGGCATCATTGCTGTGTGAAAGACTATTCCTTGTTCAGTTATGTAACTGCTTTCGGGCAGCCAGCACTTGCTCTTTTCTTTTTCCTGTCACCATCTGCCAGTTACCGGCCCTCTTGCAATATTAATCCCATCTTGTGTTTGGACACAGTTTACTCAAACATCGCTGCTGTGAAAGATTTTCGACACAGCATATTCTTTGCAGGTGACAGATAGATCTTCCTTACTGTGTCATGGACAAAATTAATTCTCACATTTCCAAATTTTAAAGTTACACATGTGAAGTTTTGTGTGGTTTCACTGCAAACTTTCCAGTATGAAATATTTATACTCTGAAATAGGCCACTAGTTGTTCCACAGAGATACCTCTGCATTACCTCCAAATTAAAGTCGCTAGGATACTTAAGCCTGAGTATGCGGTAGATAGACCTATTCAGAAAATAAATTTTAGCATTATGGGGGAAACTGGCACAAATATATGTTTATACTTTATACTAACTGTATATTGCAGAGGTTTAGTGGAGACCGTCACTCACCAGAGCAACAAAGTGCAGTAAGTTCATCCCCGGCTTGTTGGCCTTGGTGTCGGCCAGTGAGAGAAGGGATGACAGCTTGAATCCCACTGCGTTGCCTGCATAGCCACCCTGAGGACCACAGGAGGACAAATGAACAATTTTACAGCCATTAAATCAGACAAATAAGAAAAGAGATGTGGAGAGAGGAAAAAGAGTGCGTGCACTAAAGACAAATGAATAGAGGGATAAAGAGCATTTAATAGACAGTGCAGAGCGAGACCAAGACTTGTGGACTTACAGCATTCATGATGTTTCCAGCCTGCAGCACCAGATGCAGAATGGCATGCAGCTCCTCACAGTTCATCAGCTCTATAGGAAGAGATCAATACAAACTCAATTAGAGAGTGCACAGCAAAACACAGCATCCCATTACACACTACCTCACATTCATTTGCCACCACACCGGACAGCTATCAGCAGCTAATGACACTCCATGCCAAATTCAGAGGCAGCAAAGGGAAAACAAGCTCCTTCTTTTTTTGACCAGCTGTCCCTTAATGCAGCATGTAAACACTGCAAATACTGTCAATTAGTGTTGTCACAAAAATTATCCTTCATATGTCCTGTGAACGTTTAACTGCTAATTCAACCCTGCAGTGCAGTTAAAGGGCCACGGTGCTGTAGAAGAGAAATCCAATAAACCACAGTACGCGAGGTGAGAAACAATGACTCAGCTAAAATGGCACTGAGAGCCTTTGCGACAGATCAGAACAGAAGCCCGTTAAAATATTTCCACAATTTCTTGGGACAAATTGCTATCCCCAAAATTTGCTGAGATATTTGGAATGGCAGTGTGTGTGTGTGTGTGTGTGCGTGTGTGTGTGTGTGTAGGCCATTTATGTTACTGCATGGATTACATGTTCAGTGCTGTACAACATTTTTAGGTTATACTCAACATGTTTCATTCAACATACACTATTACAGTACATGAAAGTGTTAAAGACTCAGAGCGATGACTACAAATTAATTTTCTGCCATTGTTATTCAAAGGCACCGGCTCACCCACACTGATAGCAACACACTGTGCTGTGCTGCAGTAAAGACACTATACACTGAATTTCAATTCAACAGCAGTGACAGAGGACAGCAATTTTTGCAATGATTTGCAGTCGCTCATGATCATTACAATACAGCCTATTTAAAATCACAGTATTCAAATAGTAAAAACAGCAAAAGAATTCCTTCAAAAAAACTACATCACATACAGTAAAGCGGACTTGTCCTTGCTATCTATCCTCAAAAATACTTTATTACTCTGTGCCTACACAGTCCCGTCTCAGGTGACACATTCCTGATCTTTGTTCACCATAGCTGACAGCTCATATATCTGGGTCACCAGTCTGAGTGCATGTGGGTGTGAGTGTAAATGTGCATGTGTGCGAGTGTGTAGCAGTGCCAGTGCCAGCATGTTATCACCTTTAGTGGCCACACGGATGACATCGATCTCATGGCTCATCACAGCACAGGAAGGGGAAAACTCCTCGCGGAGGACCATGGCCTCGATTCGTACCTCAAACCTGTCAGAGAGCAGAGGGGTGTCACATTCACGGTGATTTAATAAATTAAAGGGTCAACTGACTCAAAAGTACTGTACGTGCTGATCACAGTATCATGGGCCAAGAGCGGGGGAATGTACAGCAGTGAGGCAGTTACATTATCATCTGGGTAGGATGACAGGGATGGAGCACAAGAGGAGGGATCAGTAGCAGAATATTAGTTGCTATATCTTTATCTAAAGCCTTGTCGTTATATTGAAAAGTGGTGAAATTAATGGAGAACAATGTTAGGTTTCTTACTTTGACAAGTGAGATGTTCAAAGCTTGTTTCATAATGCTGTAACTTCTCAGAGATGCAGAAAAAAGTATTTTTTGAGAGGGTTTCATTACCCCAGGGGTTACAGAACTCTCCTAACACACAGATGAGCAGGCGAGTCATTAACTTAAGTTAAAACCTGAAATTCAGCAAAACTGGAAATGCAGGGTTTCCACTGGACAGTGACTATAAGTAATTTTATTACTGTCTGGAAGCAGTAATTTGTTCTACCAATCAGTATATTACTTTCCTCAATACTGATGACTGCATCCTCTCCTCTCCGGTAAAACAAGGATCAGTAATTCAGCTCTCCTGTGCCATTCTGCCTGAGTGATCAAACTACCCAAATAACGACGACGTCCAATGCCACTGCCATCCTCTCTGCTCCGTAAAATCAGTGGCAATACTTCCACATGGAGGGGTTTGACTTTTCTACCATTTTGCACTGAGGTTAGCTTTGCCTGTATCAACTGTATCAATGATGACTAATTCGGAGGAAAATCATTCAACTTTAGTCTGATATTTACAGGGGAATAATAATAACAAGTATAAATTTATTGTATGACAGCTGGAATACTATTACTGAAATTATAAGGAAAAGTATACTATTATACTATTATACTACTACTAAAGTATACTGCGATGTGTTGCCACTCAGAAAACTCAGATTGAACACTTTTGTTTCAAGATGGCATGTAGTCTCTTTTCAAATTTGCTTTTCATATTTGTAAATGTGAACATCAAAAATGAGGCTAGTACCCTCTTTCTTTTAGCATGGCTATGAGAGTCAGGAGTGCTTTATGGGTAACACTGAAGATCAATAGTAAAAACCTTGCCAATTTATCTTCCATGGGTCATTTAATAAACTAATTTTATATTTCACTTTCATTCCAATGCACACTGCAGTTGAGATCACCTTACCGTGGCACCTGGATCAAGAGGTACATAAAGGAATCAACAAGCGTCAACTTGCTGGGATCCCCTTTAAATGCCTGCAGTTTCTTGATCTGTGAAGAGAACAGAGACAGCAGATGCTAAGCAGCCTCTACACTGTCTTTTATTCCCACAAGCAGCTTTGTCGAGCTTTGGTGTTATATTTAAAAAAAAAAACAACAAAAAGCAAGCAAAACGCTGCCATTCATAGCTGGTGAAGTAAACGCTGTTCTTCATACAGACACAAACGCACACACACACACACACACACACACGCACACACGCACACACACACACACACACGCATGCACACACGCACCTCCTCCATGTCAGGCAAGAGCTTTAGTAGGTCTTTGAGCAGCTCTGCTCCATAAATCTTGCCGTCTCCTTGTCGAATGTCTTCCACAATGGACAGGTTCGACCTGGAAGATAGAAGACACTTCAGTTCAATGAAGTTCAGCGGTAAACAGCACTGGTGCTCTCTTTCTACACTCTCTTCCTCTCTGTTTACACAGGGCAGTAAATCCAACACTTCCTCACAGCAGCACACCAACATGTTAAATAGATTTATTAACAAGCAGAACAACCCCAAAAATATTGTCATCCTCCGGTGAAAGATTCAGCCAGCTATGTGAAACACGGGTACAGATTTTCTGTTCATATGCGGCAGTTTTATTATGATTGCTTTGGACCAGTTTCAATATGTAAAACTCGAAAAATGATTTGCCAAAATTATGCCATTAAGGAACACTTCATTGCAAAGGTGAAAATTCAAGTCATTGTCTGCCCACCCTTACACCTGACCTCTGTATATAACATAACACACAGTGAAGGAGCCAGAAGCGCCTCATGCCAGCCTTCTCCAACAGTCTGAAGCCCAAAAAATTGCACTATGGGTCCAAATCTCACACCATTTTGACCCAATGATATGAAAAATACAGGACACTCAAATGTTACATGATAACCAAGATATGTGACATTCCCATTATCTTACTTTTAGGATTCAGTGAATGCGCTGAATCATTTTATATGTATTTTGTGTCTTGGACACAAGCTGTATTTGTTATTGTGCTGTGCATCACAACAGATGCCACTGGATTTATTTGGTCAATATGTACCAGTATAAAGCTCTATTAATATCCCAATTAAGCAAATCTAGAAGTCCAGAGTATCAAAAGAGAATGCACACTGTACATAATTTCAAAAAGGTCACAAGAAGTCAAGACTGAACTCTACAATTGGAATAGAAAACCTTTTTTGTGTGTATTTTGAAAATGTGAAAATTGAGCCAAAGCAATCACAGCAATGTGCAAGAGTGGACAGTTTGTATGCAACAGGTTATAACATAAAGAGCAATATTAACATGGAGGTCGGGTGGAAAGGGGGCAAAGAAAAACAAACACTGACTCTACTGACGCCATCGGCCCCACTCAGTCCACCGACCGAAGCACGTAGTGGCTCGTATGACAGTCAAATGTCATGAAAATATGGTGGGAGGCCATGCAAATGGACTGCCATGCAAACAGACACCTTAAACACGTTCTGTTACAGCGCACTCCACTCCAGACTACCTGTGTAATGTAATGTGACGATTATTGAGTTGAAAATGCTTAGAAGATTTCTTGAACAATTAAGTATGAACTTGTCTTGCCGTTTTTAATTAACTTTATTTTCTTTGTTATATTGTTATTTCATACACTTTTAAAAATCTCTTTTTACTGTAAAGTGTCTTTGAGTTCCAACAAAAGAACTACACAAATACAATGTGCTATCATTATTATTGTTGTTGTTGTTGTTATCATTTATTATTTATTATTACTATTTACCATGTCGCAGCCAGTATTGTGAAGCCACTAAACAGAAGTTTCCTCAGTTAGGCCATCCCACATAAAATGACACTGAAACATTTGTCAAGATACCAGAGGAATGTTGTGTCGCTAGATCCCGGCTTTCATATCTCTTACATAAGTCCGACGGCAGCACAAACAGCTACAAAGCTACAGAAGTTCCCATGTACTCAAATGCGGGATGTAAAATTGAGTGTAAAATCTATAGCAATTTATTATTATAAATCAGCAATCGTATTATCCTCAGTCTGACTGTCAATCGTCTTTGGGATTAATTAAGGTTTTCTATACACTTACAACCCCCCTGCACCTCTCCCACCATTCTCTCTCTCTCTCATATATGTCATTGTGTACATGAACATGGAGCAACATAACATGGCAGTTAAAGCCTGTTAACTTGGTTAAAGTCTTGAACAGCTCAATGCAGGAGCCACGCGTGCTAAAAATATATATGCTCTAATGTGTTGGCTGCTTTGGATAGTGTCTGCCAAATAGTACACGTTAATACACCAGCCTCCTTCCTCCTACACAGCGCTGTGCTCGGTGCTGGAATGGGATGGGAGATGAGGCACTTTATTCTTCAGAGTTATGGCCTCATGTTCTGGACTTTCAAACCTTATCACCAGTTAAACCAGTTACACAACCGCATTGAGTTTCTCACAAGGCATACTATTTCCTCCCCAGAGTTATCAATGGAATATACACATGCTCCACTGGGTTTTATGTAAGCCATTCTCCCTCAGGTAGCAGGCAGAAAATGAAGACTTACTTCTTGAACTGCTTGAGGAAAATGCCCACATTCATCCCTCTTTTGGAGTCAAGGATGCTGATCTGAAAACAGATGAAAGATATTGAGTTGATCTATGATTTTTTTTTTAACAGTAGATTAAATTAGACACAGCCTTGATATAAATAAAGAAACAGGAAGACAAAGTGTCAAACACATGCACACATGTATATGCAAACAAACCCCACACCCTTTCCTGCTTCCAGTCAATGCTGGCCATTGGCCCTCTGTGTGATACCTGCCACATGACATAACCCTTGGTCCCAAACAGTCACCCTATAGGACAACTGAAATTTCACCTGGGCCACACGTGTGGTTCACGCCACCCTAACTAACAATGGTAATTGTTGGCTTGTACTGCTTTACTTTAAAAGGCGAAGGTACAGTAAGTTCTCAAAGAGAGTCCTACTCAATTACAGCATTTAAATGGTATTTAGATGCAGCTGTGGCTTTTATTATAGAAGGTAAGTACAGTCACACCTGAAAACCACTGAATTTACCTTCCCCACATCCTAACATCACATTCATGTGATATTCACTGTAAAATATAAAATAATGTTTACCTGACAATGACAATATTAAAACGCAAAAGATTACACGTCATATAATAATACAATAGGAAAAGATGAGCAACAGTTTGCATTAGAGATACACCTCTGTTTGCACAGAAGTTGGCTATATTTGAAACCCCCAAGGGGCCGCTTAGTAATATGCAGAATGTTCCCTGCAAACTGCTCAGACTTTGAGGTTTTCCAAATGCAGTCACTCCATTGTGGGAACACAGAGGGGACTTATTCTGTGACATGAGTCTCCCAAAGCCTCACGCGGGTATTGCTTTACAGTTCACACGTTACTCTCCAGGAGTTCACAATGATGCGTGGTGTGCACACAGTTGTGTTGAGTGTGTACCCAAACGTAGTGCGTTTTTCTACACCCTAAAGAAACGCTGTAATTTGGCACCCTTTTGAGTTACCTGGCTTGTCCCAGCAGGAAAGTATATAAGTATAACTATATCACATTGTGCTCTGCACTGAATATGAGGGTAGGTCTCCAATCACATCTATGACGCATTCAGCACCAGACTTGACCAGTGTTAGACTGTGACTGCATGTTCTGACTAATCAAACTACACATTTTCTGGCAGAGATTCACACTGATCTATGCCCTATCCCACATCACAATACTGTAATCCACCAAAAATAGAGCACAAATAGGGGTCAGATGAACACACTGACACCCACTACTGTCACCCTTAAGCCAATTTCTCAAAATATAAACACTTGAAAAAACAATTATTTGAAATCTTGTATCTATAAGGACCCTGAATTTAACATGCTCTCCAGATCAAAGTTATGGAAACACAATCATACCATGTGAATAGGAGCACTCTTGTCGCCCCTTGTGATAAACATCTTATATAATTGTCTGTTGCATGGGGGAACATGTCTCAGTCCCAAGAGTGTAATATATATTGTGGGGCTCTGAAAGGTGATTGTATGAGCAAGTGCTTTGTGTTGAATATAGTGATTTTCCAGTCAAAGTAGACTATGGGGACAAGCTGTCAACTGTTCATTTCAGCGAAAAGAGGATTGAGGGACAGTCACTTTGTTACGACCAAGCCTACGCTCCATCCACGCCTGTACAGAGTGAGGGAGTGTTTTGTCCTCCTTGTCACTGTCGAGGCAAATTTTACAATGTTTCCTTCACAATGCAATTCCCATGTAAGTGAATGATGCTGACAGTGTTGTGCAGCTGGGATAAAGTGACAGTCTGCCTATCGCTTTTGTACCCACTCACCTCGTCTTTGGCGCTCTCTTTGAAGGAGCGGGACCTTCTGACCCGGGCTGAGGTTCCAGAGGTCGGTGTGATCCCCCGTGTGGCCATCAGACTCTCATCCTGTTGTCCAAACAGCTCCTCCACAGAGCGTACGTCGATCTGGTACTGCTGCTGCCGCACTGCCATGGTCCAGATGTTGGGCTTCCCGCGAACCTTCTCCTCGGGTATCGGCTTCCAGAAGAAGCTCCGCACGCGCCGCTTCTTCCGCAGATTGTGAC
>OMLB01035136.1:2415-21898 GCA_900302555.1 Myripristis jacobus | reverse complement strand
AATAATATAAAAGCAAGGATTTAAAATGAGATTATATGATAAGCCACGAATACATTTATCAAGCGGTGTTTAGCACTGCAATTTATGTTAGTGTTATTATAACCTTTATTTAATCAGTTAAGTCCCGTTGAGATAAAGATCTCATTTTCAAGGCCTGGCTTGAGTACATTGTATCAATAAAACAATAGTAGCACGATGAGAATAAAAATAAGATAAGGACAAAAAAATCATCAAATAAAAGTAATAAAATGCATTATATGCTGCATGAGCCAGGATGAAGCGGACTTATCTCTTTTTTCATGACCATAGACCCTCCTGTTCTTCCTGTTTTTCATCTAATGTTAACCTTTCTTTAACTTTACCAGGATTTCATGCACCCCAAAAATATAATATATGATCATATATTTACTTTTGTATGAAATACAAACAAATACAAATAGATTATATATTTAGAAATCTTTGAAGTCTTTTCTATGATTTTGAGTGTTTTACCCCCTTATTTCGCCCTGAGGTGGCCTCTTGCCAGGCAGTGGTGTGCTGCGGTGTGCAGGATTGTGCTTAACATGTGTAGAGAGGAGCTGGTCAGCAGGTGGATATCTTTGACAGATGTTCATTTCATCTGTGTGTGTGGTGTTAGTCAGCCAGCCGCAAACCAGCTAAAAAAAATAAGGCCAGTTACAGGACAATTTCTAACAGAATCCCAGCTTATAAACCTTTGTTTCTAACAGTTTTATAAGGAATTATTCTTAAGGGAACAATTTAAGATCTACTAAGATTGAGTCATTTCTCTTAAACTAAAAAATGCCCAGGTTGTCATGAGAAGATGGTGCCATACTGGTTGCTCCAGTCTTGACCTTGAAAGGGCCTTAAATCAAATGAATTGGAACGGCATCAACCCTGAGGTTTATTTAATTTAAATTTACGGAGTCTGAAAGCCTCATGCAAATTGTCTTAACTATGAGTTGTATTAGAGAACATGGGCTTTGTTGTAATTATATATCCTTTATGTTAACCCAGTGACAGTATAATTACAGGCAGCAGAGTCTCCACACCATTCAAAATTCTGTTTGCAGACGATATTCTGTTGTTTTGTTGTCTCAGACGATGTACACCATTCTCTGAGTATTTTAGATGAGTTTCGTTCTATTTCTAGTTATGCACTGGACAAAATCTTCTTTGTTACGTCTTGATCTTCTGGCAAGGGATGAAAGTATAGATATTAGAATCCCAATTGTTTCTCATTTTTGATATTTAGCAGCTTAGATATATATCCATCATTAAATGCAATCTGTCCATTACAATAGCTTGTATTAGAATATCTTTTGTAAAAATGCATATACTTCCCAGAATTACTGGGAGATAAAGGGAGAAGACTCAGTTAAATTTCAAAATTGGAAGAATGAAAGAAAAAACAATCAAAATGGTTCATCTCCAAAGAAAGAAAGAATTGGGGAGCCTATCAGCTCCAAATTTAAACATTTTATTTTCAGGCATTGCATTTCCACCCTCTATTAACATGGTTTAGCCACAAATCTACAACTGTCCACAGATGCACCACAAATGCAGACACAGGAGGCAGGAGGTTAGTTAAAGCTCAAACACTCTTTACATTTATATTTGGTAAATGAACAGGCTGAGTGATTCTTGGCAGGTGGGGGGAAGGCAGCCAGCGATGGTGGTGGAGTGAGTCAACTTCCAGGCTCAGATAGCCAGCAGGCGAAGAGCAGATGAGTGGGGGTCAGGAGGCAGGTTTGGTGAACTGCAGATGGAAAACCAGTTACAGGTTGCAGCCGGGCACTGGAAATGTGGGCCTGAGCGGAGCGAGTCACTGGCTGGTTAGGTGGAGTCAAATTAGGTTGAGGAGAGAGAGAGAAGATGGAAAAGGGAGAACAGAAACACGCACACACACACATACACAAGGGACAGCAGACTGCTAACACGAGACGGGACAACTCCTTCGCTGACGATGGATAGAGAAATATAGCAGCACTTGTGTATTTTCTTCATAACGCACTGCCGATTTTCATGTGAAATAACAATGCAACACAGAAGCAACATCAAACGTGAGCCTGATTTGAGTTTAAGGAAAAGTCCTGAGAGGTATTACCGATATTAAGTCAATTATATCTGCCTCCCCATTGATGTGATGATTTGTGCACCATGTAACTCATGACTGGTATGTTTCTCATGTGATTGCTTGCCTGGTCGTGGTCAAAATGTTGCATTTAAATAGCATTTGAGAGCATAAATGTAGTTTGCGGATATTTTTCCTTTTCTTATTGCAACATCATTTTGTCCTGCACCTATAACCCTATAACCACCAGGGTTGGATGTGGATAAAATTTGGCCTCAAAAAAAAAAAAAAAAGGAAGGAAAAGAAAAGAAAACAGCGCCACCTACATATACTCAAACTCCACTGAGAAAATCTGAGGAGAAAGATGTCACAGTCCCACAGCACAGCAATGACTGGCAAATCAACAAACTTAAAAAAGGCAAGGATCTCACATATAACCAGTGTAAATTTGGTTTATATGAATCTCCAAAAATGTATTAAAGGGTTACAGAAACAAACTGCTGGACTCTACACACTGTTCAAAGCCCTTTTTCGAGTTGAACGATTTCAGTGTTACACCTCCTCCAATGTCACTGACGCCTACCCAAATTCACTCTGACTTTGGCTACATCACAAACTGGGGTGCACGCTACCTCGTCTCTGCAGCAGGTAATTTAAAAAAAAAAAAGAAACGACACAGGTGGGATGCTGCAGCGGGCTCCACGTCGCCCCCTACAGGTTGGTGAGCGGCCCCTCCTCCTGTCCCAGGTCGTCGTGAACCTCTGCGCCCGGCTGAGGCTCTCTGCTGGCGTCTGCCCGGGCTGAAGTTTCTGGGCTTTGGGACGTCGAGCCTGGAGTAGACACGGGCCAGTCCCGCACGGAGTCACTGCAGACTGAGGAGAGGGAGGCGGTGAAGAAGACTGTGAGGCAGAATAATGTGACAGGCATGTGATGCAAGCATCTCAATATGTACACATTGATCTTCCTATCCCAGCATGCACTGGGAGGGGGTATGTGACTGACCCGAGCGGCTGCGCTGGCTCTTGGCACTGTCGGGGTGAAGGGGCGTGTTGTTTCTAGCGTCAGAGGAGCCAGCAGACGGGGGGCGCTTGGCCCTGCCTTTGCTCCTGTACATGCCTGCAGGTGTCATGGCACAGAAACAGTGAGGCATGTTAGCCATGTGCTAACAAATACTGCACACCTCACCCACAACACCTCGTCTTTCTGTGACATCTTCAGCTGTGACTCAAAATACAGGCTGGAGGTCAGCATTTAAAAAAAAAAAATCACATTAAATTGAGCAAACAGCAAAGTGCAGGCAAATAGTGAAACACTGATCATTTAAAGGCAGAATGAGCTGCATTTTCCTAAAATCAAACAAAAATAATCCCACTCAGTTCATAACTTGTGAGCCACTAGCAGCGTGTGCTGGTGTGTGTGTCTGCAGAGACCCTGCCCTCTGCCTGGATTTTCTCATTTTGCTGAGCTCGGGACTCTTCTGGTACTCAGCGGGTGTGTAGCTCCCAGCCAATTACAGCGCAGCGTGGTGCCAGATTGACAGCACCACATCCAATAGAAATCTAGTGAGGCGAAACGCTGAGCAGACAAGGCTCGTTCAACAACGAGAGTCAATCTGGGGTTAGCAGGGAGGTGCTGGCGGGCTAATTTTTTTCCTAGGATGGTGACGTTACATTTTGAGCAGTCATTTCATTCTGTCGCCATTCCATTGTGGTTTTCCTAATGTGCACTATAGCGCCACTAGTGGCCACAAACCACAGTGAGTACCTTTAATCTAAAAGGTTCACTATGCAAAATTGCAAAGAGCTAACTGAAGTGAGGATCCTTTAAACTTAACTGACAAAAAATATGGAATAAGCACATAATCTGACGTCTGTCGTTCGCCTGACTCACTGATAAATTAGGTGGGTTTTTTTTGTTGGTTGAGTCTAAAGGGTCTTCACTTAAATCAACCCTCGACAATTTGGCATGGTGCAACTTTAAATATTTAATATCACAACATTTGAAAGAAAACATCCATACCTTTTTTGGCAGGTATTCTAGTCAGCTTCGTGTCTGAGTTGCTGACTGCTCTGGTGTTCAGGCCAGCCTTGTAAAAACGCCCGTCCGATCCGAGGAGATCTGCCTCCTCAGTCTGCACACAGATAGTGGACAGCGGTGGAGGGTCACTCAGTTATATCTCTTAGTAGATACCATACATTGCCTTAAAGGTAAAATATGCAAGCTGTGCACAAAAATACAAAAGAATACATCATTAGGAAAATGCTCAAGGTGCAACAAAATTTGAGGTAAATTAAGTCTTCTAGCTGGTGCGCTGTGACATGATGCCCAGTGGCTGTTTCTCAAAAAGTCCTGACAGCACTTTTGCAGTTCATTAGTCACCAACAGAGGTCATGGATTATCTAACACCCTTTTAACTAGACTTTAACCTTACAAAGCTTTCCTTAGCCTGACACTGCTCTCTGTGGTGAAGCACAATGTGTCATCATTAAAACACAGCGTGTCATCTTTAAAAAGGCAGGTCAGTTCTCCTCCTCATACCAGCTGGGAGGCAGACAGGGGCCGTCCAAACGTCTCAGACGGGTTGACGTGTGCGATGTGCTGCAGGCGAATGTATCGCTGGTTGGCAGAGGTCAGTGTGTGACTCCCCCCGCAGCTGCGGGACACGGCCGGGTAACTGTAGTCTGGCATGACCGGGATGCGCTCGCTGCTCCGGCAGAGGAGACACCAGCAACACAAGTGACATGAAAACACACAAAGTGCATCCGTAAAACTACAGAGAAATCTGAAAATCGACACCTAATTCCCTTTGTCTTGAAGAAAATATTTAAAATTCATTACTGCTGACTACAAAGATGCAGTCATCTAAACAATGTGTTGAAGTGCTGCATCACTTTTCTATGGACATTTTCATGAGTTGTAACAAGTAACAATTTATTACAATTTTATGAATATAATAAAAAAAAAGTTATGATGTTTATATAAAATTAGATCAAATTTCATTTATTATATTTTATACCATATTTATATTTCAATATATTTATTTTTTTAATCTATCTATCTATTCGTTTTATCAATAAAATGTAATATTTATTCATTTATTTGGTTTGTTTATTTGTTTATATACAGCAGCACCCAAATTGATCTACATTGTTAAATTATTGCTGGGCTGGACCTGCTACTTATATGCAGCAGTCCATCCTGTGTGTGTTCACTGATCATTGTTCATTGAGGGGGTTAATCTGTTTTTATTTTATAGTTCCAGTGTTGTAATTCCTGTATCTTTTATGATTATGATTCTTCAAATCTATATCTGTATCTATATCAAATGTATATCTGTTATTTATATCACAGTTTCCTCTGTTTGATCCTCTTGCTAATTTCAGCTGCAAAGACCCGGCTGTCCCCTCAGATGTCCCTACAGTTTAAGCTGGCCTGTTGCCCTGCCTGGCCCTGACTCACGGCTTGGTCCTGCTGTGGCCGATGGGGTTCAGATGCAGGTTCAGGGGCAGCGGATGCCGGGACAGGCCCTCCCTTTTGGTTTTGTGGATGCGCGGCGTGTCAGGCTGTTTCATTTGGCTCTGCACGCTCTCCCTCTGCCTGCACATGGTGCTGTGGATCTCATGGAGCCGCGTCAGGCTCCTGTCACAGAACGCTATCCAGTTCAGGCAGCTGGTCCCTCGCCTCGGGCTGGGATGGCAAAACCGGCTCACAGGCATCAGATGATCACAGAACCGTAAAGTGTTTTAGGGTTGGACCGCTGTGGGTTTGGTGTGGCTTATGAACTTTTTACCAGTGGTTTTCAGTGAAAATTTGAGCTTAATTTCAATGACCAGTTTCCAATGAAGTTGCAACCAAAAAGGTGTTTTAACACTATAACAGTATGTTGTGAAAGTCAGTACTTCTCCTACTGTATATGTGCCTTTCTTGCCTCTCAAATCAGAAACAGACATACACCTAGATACGTTTTTGTGGGTTTTTTAATTCCAACCTGAGCTGACCCTAACAATTTAGAATTTCAAAATGGTAAAATCTGAATTTAGTCGTTAGTTAGTGTCCCTCTAGTCAGATTTCCATTTCTTTTTCCAACATTTTTTATAAAACTAGAATTTTCCATAACATTTCCAGCACCTGGAATTTTCATTTTCAAATGGACTTACTTTTCCAGGTTCTTCATGACTGCACCAACCCTGTTACAAATATTCAGAGTCTCTCCCAGAAATTCATTCTTAGTCTGTCAAATGGTAACATGGACTGTCTGATATCCTGTTTTTAATAGAGAGCAAATAAATGCTGCAAACATCACTAAGCCAAGATATCAACCTAAACCCCAAGTGTGAGGGTTAGAGCGTTGTAAACTTCAGATTTTGAGTCTCTTGCTCCGCCTGCTGCTGATCTCACCTCCTGTAGTGCTGCCGGACCTGCTCCAGGGCATAAACAGTGTAGGGCCTGTTGGACTTGTGTGCGGGAAGTGCCGGGGTGGAGGGCAACGTCACTATGTGCCTTTTATTCCCCAAGAAAACACAGAGAAACAGATGAAAAAATAAAATTTACAGGAGTTTACACAGCAGCTACATTCCTACTTGTTCTTCGAGAAATACTCCACAAGCTTGCCCATGTCAAGGTTTTAAAAACGTTATTTCTACAGTCTTTGTCATACATCATCACTCTAGTATTACAAGAATATATTACTTCTGTTGCTCTGAGCTTAATTCTGGCTATGTAATCCAGGAAATTTGTTCACTCACGGTCCTGGGGTCTGCATGTCGACAGGGCGGGCACAGGAGATGCAGTGGAATCGGGCCACAAGCTGCCTGTGACAGAGCAAAACCGAAAAAATAAATGATTAGGCTTAAATTATAACCTCAGCCCCATGTTTTTTCCACAAACCTGCCAGACCTGCCAACAACAATCATTTTGTAGAAACTAAACCAAACATTATATTGTCACCAAATAATGATATCTTCTCAGTCATCCATCATTGCTCCAGCAGGTTTGGAAGTTTTGATCTTAAATGATATTAGATGCAGGGACTTTACCATAAGTTGGTGTTTAAAACTGTGATGGCACCACACTATTTCCAACAAACAGCCACTTACTTCCTGTAACCGCCCCTGTGTCATTTGTCTCACTGCACAAGCCGAGGGCAGGTAGTGAGAGCAACGCCGCTGCTCACCTTCTGATGCCGGCGGCGTCCTTGAGCTCCGGGGCCGGCTGAGCCCGTAGCTGCCGCTGGATGTTCTTCCAGTGATCCTCAAGCTGCTTCTTCACAGAGTCCAGCTCGATCCGGTTCAGCTGTGGGCGAGGTCAGAAGTCAATATTCTCTGAATCGTCAGGAACAGAAACACTAAAAACCTGTATCAGACGCCAGTATGTGTCCAGCTGATGTTGAAGTTTGCGGCAGCTGACAAAAGAACGTGGAAAAAACATTCCTTCCCCATCAAAATGACGGCAACGTCGCGTCGCTCCTGTTAAGCGATGCGTGCAGTGCGTCCCTACCTTGCACTCCATCTCTGTGGACAGTTTGTCCATGACCTTGTGCCAGTCCTGCTCCTGGCCCGTCACTTTGCTCAGCAGCTCATGGAACATGGCGCTGAGCTGCTCCGTCATGGAGTCAAACTGCATACGGCTCACCTTGCTCTCCAGGGCGCGTTTATCTGCTTTCTTCAGTCATGGAGAGAGCAGATACGGCATTTATAGTGACATAATTAACATGAAGTCTGTAGAGCTCTTGTTATGACCTGAAAGAGTGCAGTTTTTCCATATTAAATCATAAAGTTACACTAGTCAGCCTAGCCGATCTTTCATGTTCAGACCAGCCGTACTGGCCTGCAGCTAGCCCACTTACCTCCCAACAGCCTGAATGCAATCACATACGGTGAGTTAAAACAGACATTTATATTTTAATTACAGAACATTTTGACAGCAATTCCCTATTATTCATTCAAGTTTGCCAGTGAGTGAAATCCTCTGTGAAATTTGTTCTTTTCTACTAAACTGAAGTGAAGAAACTCACGATCCCAATCTCCATCTCAACCAGCTGCTTGTCAGCCTTCTTCTCCTCCAGCTGCTGCATCGTCTTGTACAGTTGCTATGGAAACAGAAATCATTTGGCAGAAGTGACTGAACACAGTTTAACCTGCTGGGCCCCGGCTACTTAAACTGTGATAACATGAATAATATATAATCATTACAAATAATATTTAACTGGAACCTTTAGCTTGACATTGATTCAACTCAATTCACAATTATTTTGTTAGCAATTACATTTTTCTTTTTCCAGGAAGATTTAATTTAATTTGAGTTCCTAAAAAGCAAAGTCAGCGACTCGATTCAGCACTTCTGGCCAAAAGTGTAATAATGAAAGACAACACATTTTGATTCTTTTTCAAAGTAAAAAAAAAAAAAATCAGGTCACATAATTAATTAAAAAATTTTTATTCTATGAAAAAAGGCTGCTATTTTGCAATATTCAGTCAATTATTTCATATCAACTGAGGCCAACATCACAATGATTTATTCTTTTTATTTCTTTTAGCAGATCGGTCCAGTTGAATCGGCAGAATTTATAATCAGTACATCGATGCATTGAAACATCATTACATCCCTACCTTACAGACAAGAATACCAGTACTGACCTGTAATTATCAGAATAACACCCAATATTATGACAGTTAAAAAAAATCATATCTCTTTACGTTTTTCAGCATAACTAACCAGTGACTTCTTTCAATTAAGCATTTTCTTCTGATGCAAATTAGCCCTTTCCTTCCTTTATTACATTTTGACAACAACTTATTACAATATTAGTATAATTAGTGTGTGCTTCGCTTCCTCGTTTAAATATGTATTTTTTTTTAGTTCACTCAGCCTCAGATTCCCTGGTGTATTTACTAAAGCAAAATATGAAAAAATTAGGAAAGTAAATGGGGTTAAATAAGCATGTATAAGATAAAAGGTCAGTAGAACAGGTGTAAAGTAGAAGAGTATGAGTGAAAACCATGACAAAAAAATTGGGTTTGAGCCTTATGAGATGTGCAGAGGAGCGGCAGAAGAGTCTTTTCCGGCCTACCTCGATGTGGCTCTGCTTCTGCCTGGTGTCTTCGACCAGCCGCTCGGTGGTTTCATGCATTTTCTCACAATCGCCCTGCAGCTGGAGGATCGCACTCTGGATGTTGTTCATCAGCCCCACATTCTGAGATAAGGAATAGAAAAAAAATTAAAATGCAAACACATGACATCGTAGGACTAAATGTCAGACAAAGAGGCAGCTATACGCGGCACAAGTGTGTGCAAACTTTAAATCAAGGTTTACCGTCACCATTTGTGAAATTATTTCACGTGGCCTCTACGACATCACGACAGTATATGACAAACGTGGAATCACAGAGCTGGTATGTGTGGCAGGGCTGCCATTCAGAAACAGTCTGGAGAGAATCATCATTTTCATTTTAACTGGAAAAAAACAGTAAAATGACGACGACGTGATTTTTGCTGCATCTGGAATATGAATTATAGGCCAAGGCGTCTCTGTAGCTCCACAATGCTTCATTTACAATGGTACACTCTGTCACATTTAACATTTAGCGATTTCAGTATGATGTTAAATAACTGTGCAGCCCTATGTCACACTGGGATAAATGTTGTCTTTCAATTTTGCCCATATTGCCCAGGCCTCACTGCCTGTATTCAAAACCAGCGCACAAAGACACATAAGCTGGTGGGGCACACAACCTGGAATGGAAAAAAGAAATATTGTCTGGTGAGCCGTCTTTTAACTTTTGCACCCTGTTCCTTCTTAAGAGTGTAAGTGTCTCTTAATTTACACCCTTAATATCCTGCTCTGAGCCTGACAGCTGTGACATCACACTCTCTGCGCTGTCTGCTTGCCTCTGTGTCCGGCGGGCTCGCTGCCTCGCCTCCAGGCTGCTGTTGGACCATGCTGTCACACGTGTCCTGCAGGCTCTCGTAGCGCAGGAACAGCTGGCTGATCTTCCTGCTGATGTCTACCAGGTTGTTGGCGTACGCCGGTTCCACCTGACCCTGATCGAGGCCCTGGCTACCTCCCTCAGTCTGCTCTGCCTCATCCTGCAGGCTGCAGGCCAGCAGAGAGGACGAGGACACCATCATGTCCTCCAACATGCTGCGCAGGTCATCCAGCTGGGGTCACAGGGCGAGGGAACTGGGTTATACTGCATGGATATAATGGGTCGATACTGGTTTTCTACTAAAGTTAACCTGTGCTGTGCAGCTGATTCAAATCCACAGAACTTTAGGCTTCCAAACATGTCCTTCTGAATTCCAGGGAAATGTGTATGAAATGATGCAAAGATATGTAGATATTGTAGATCTGATATAATGCAACAGCCATAAAACAACGGCAAATTGGATTTGAATATTTCACTAAATTTAAGTGTGATGCAGCTTCAGTGAAGAGCTGCAGCCAGCAGAGACACGGTTTAGATGGGACATTATCTTACAACAAGGAAAACTGTATTTTAAGGGGTTCAGAGGACCCTAACCCTAACCCCACCACTGAACTGATGCGATGGAGGCCTCATCCTGACTACAGCTAGACAATATGAATATTTAGGATCATTTTTTATGTCAGATGTCTGACCAGATGAGTCATTCCAAAGCGGTGTGAGAGGATTTTATTCCACAGGAGCTGCTCACACACCTGGAAGAACATCATCCGTTGATTTCCACTCTGCCCAGTACAAAATTATGGTGGAAACACTCAATCTTTGCATCTCATGTGGGGTTTTTCAGCCAAACAGCTGAATGTCAAAAGAGGCCTGACTTGGGTAAACATGCATTAACTGTTTCCCTCCCTGGCCTGTCTGTCCCTCAGTGAAGCGCCTGCCTGTCTGACCTGATCTTGCAGATGATGATGGTCTGTCAGTGTCGTCCGCGCAGACAAATCTCCAGCTTTGAGCTTTTTCACGTCCTCCTCCAGGGACTGCACAATCCTCCTGCACAGTGAACACAGACCACCTTCTAAACTGCTCTAAACACCGGCCAGCTGCTTCAACGAGACCCGTCTGAGGACGAAACCACAAACTGAGTCTGTGATAGCTGTGCACGCTGGATACGCACGGGAAACCAACCTTGACAATCCAATGTAGGCGAGATTCAAGGGGAACATTGAGTTGGAAATCCAGCTGAGCTAGATGGGAGAGCAAGCTTTGCTGGCAACGGTTCAACTTCAGCCATTATTTTTTTACATTTTAAGCTAACTAACTATTAAAAGAGGTTGTTCTGCATTATTAATATCACTGCATGAGACTATAAAACACCAAGAGACAGAGAGCAAAAAAAGAAAAACAGAGATCAAAATGACAGCGATGGCAGAAGCCTCTGCTAGTTCCAACTGTTAAATTTGTCAGTTTGTGTCGACTGTTGCCCTGGTGTTCAAATTCATTGTCCACTGCAGACAAATTTTGCCCTAAATTTCTTACAAACATGGCCCATGTATCATGGGCTTATAAATTCATAAAGTTTGGAGTGTTGAATCCTTCCCTGTCGCAAGATCAAGAGCTTCACAGGGAAAGTGCTGCTCCAAAATGAATGAAGAGGATACAGAGTGGAAAATAACACGATTTGAGCCATGACACAAAGCTGAACATTTTTTTGGAAGGATGCACAACAAACCGCATTTGTTTTGGTTTCACCTTTAGCCTCCTGGTTTCCAAAATGGTGGAACTGTTTCCTGTCGTATCTATAGTTCCTCTCCCTGTGAGCTGCCATCTGTGCTTTACCTGAGGTAGGATATCTGCTCTCTGAGCTGATGAAAGCCTGCGCTCTCTGCATCCACACTGTCTGAGGCTCCCTCTGAGGCGTTTTCTCTCCCCTGGCTGCCTAGGTTCATAAACATGTCCTCCAGTCTGTCCAGCTTTGGACAAACACACAGCATCATCAGAGCCACAGACAGAGAGACATGCCGAACATGATGCTGAGGCATTTGTCTTTTGGAGACGTTTTCACTGCCTTTCAAAGTAAACGCTGTTCTTCTCACCCACCTTCTCCCTGTCACTCATCAGGCTGTCGATGTGAGCTCGGTGCTGGGTCAGCTGATCCATCAGGTCATCAGGCACGTCTCTTGCACCTGAAAGTACAACATAACATCAGGGAAGGTTTTCCACTAGATGTGTGTGTGGAGGTGTGCAATTCAGGCTTACTCTGTGAAAACCCTCATTTAGTATCTAGCAGTTGAAGAAATGTACATGTGCACATATAAGGACATTCCTCACACTTAAAGGAGAACCTGACCAGTGACCCCTGCATGTGGTGACATAACCTCACCCTTGTCAGTGATGAGCTTCTTGAGGTGCACCAGCTGGGCCTGGTCCGCCTTTCTTGCCTCCAGCGCCCTTACTTGAGCCTCCAGGCTGCTGTGGCTCTCTTTCAGCTTGCCGAGGTCCCTCAGGGCCTCCAGTGACTCTGTGAAGTGCTCACTTCCGCTGGGCACATGGCACAGGGGCAAAACCACATTCCTCAGGCTTGTATCAGAGCGAGTGTGCTGAGGCACAGCTGATGGGAGGGCTTCTCCATGGGCTGGTGGGGCGTCAGCAAGTGATCGCAAGGCGGGGGCTGATGGGCTTTGTGGAGCCAAATGTCTCTGTGGCTCTGCAGTTACCGTGGGACTAACAGGAGCTGACGTTAGAGGGCTGGAGGAGGAGGGAGGGCTTGTGTCAGAGGGACCAGGGGCGACTCTGGTGACTCTGTTAAGGGCTGTGGCTTTAGCAGCCGTGGCCTCATCAGTAGCATCTGAGGCTGAAAGTCCCTGTAAATGAGAGGAGAATTACTGGCAGGAAAAAACACGAAATCCACTGCACATTCCTACATTTAATTTAAAGTTACAATATGTAATAATTTATTTGCTCAGAAGTGCAAATGCCCCAGGTTCACAACTGTTTGAGCTTGAAAAACAGCCAACCTGGTCCAGCTGCTCTGATTTGTTTTGTGAAAAATCCCCCCTCCCCCTCAGCCGCTCACAATTACTATAAAAGTGACACAAGCAACAAGAATTAAGCAAAAAGTTTTGTCCTGTTATGGCATTTTAAGTGGTTACAGAATGACTTATGTGATGAAAATGAATTATTTTCATGGTCTCATTTGAAATTACTACAAGCCTGCTGAGGACTACAGGGTCTTCCTTGTTGGTACCTTCCAAATTCAGAAATATTATTTATGGTATCTTTCCCACGGGATGTGAGTGCAGTTTTACTCTCTAGTTTGACGACGCGCAGACAGCAGGTGTGTCTTGCCTTGTGAAGGTTTTCTCTGTCTCCAAGCAGATATGACTGTAACACATCCCAGGCCGCACACTGATGCAGGTTGTCTGGTTCTGGATACCGCTGGACTCTCTCCCCCAGAGACCTCTGTCACCAAGGAAACACATAACATGACATAAGATAACATAACACCACATAATACGGCATAAAGTGACATAACATAACATCACATGACATAGCCTGACACAATATGGCATAACATGACATAATATAACATGACATAATATGTGAGATGGGAGTAATGCTCCTTGTGGGGAAGCTTTGCTCAGACTCACTGTGGTGTCCTCCAGCTCCTTCACACGTCGGCAGCATTTCTCCACGAGGCTGACCCGCTCTGCCAGATCACTGACTTGCATCTGGACACAAAGAGGGCGGAAAGCAAAGTCGTGCAGCTGTGCGCACATTTCACAGCGGCCACACAAATGAAAGGCTCTAGGATTGTGTCAGCAGTGCAGAGTGTGTCTCTGAGCTGTCTCACTCTCTCCAGCTGCTCCAGCTGTTTCTTCAGGCTGCCTCTCAGCTCCTTCAGGCTTTTGATCTCCTCCAGCAGATCCTGGATAAGCGCCATGGCCTTCAAAATACAATATTATAACAGTGATCGGTTGTTTCTCATGTTAACAACAAATCAAGCCCCAGGTCCATCTGTACAGTCTAATGCAGCTCAGTGCAACAGCTCTGACATAAATTATACCTTTCAACAAAGTTTATAATGTTCAGTAAATTTAATTCTACATTTATTGTTGAGGTTGTAGTTTGCAGAGGTCTTGTACTGGACTGCATTATACTGAGAGGTGTTTCTAATTTTTTGTCCTCCCTGATTATATGTAATGAGGGGGGACAGAATACTAGAAACAGCTCATAATAAAAAGCAGTCCAGTCCAACAGCAGCACTATGAGCTCAATGCCAAACATAGAAGTGAATGAACACCTCTGTTACTGTGACAACAAGAAAACCTGAGCTTTACAGGCAGCAGAAAGGGAAACTTTATGACACAACATTGGATTGGATTAGATTGTGCAGGTGGAGCTGATGAAGTGGCCACTGAGTGTAATCATGAAGAATCAGCCAAAATACTGATTTAAATGTGTTTGAAAGACATAGAGAGACTTTTCTTTAAGTTAAACTCCCAGTGGGATTCAGGGCCTTTCATTAAGAAACCCCCCCACACGCCCAAATCCGACAACTTCCAGCTTTGATGGTCCCCAGCAACCTAAACTGAGAAATGTTGCCGGGACCCTCCTCATGGCCCTGTCCCTCTGACCTCTGACCCCGGGGGAAGCTGCCAGGATGTTGACAAAGAGAACAAAGCACAACCCAAGGCCGAGAGGTAAGACACATCAAGCTGTTACGCTGCTGTCACATGAGGCGTTCGAGGTCTCGGCCCCAGCTGATGATCACACACCATGCCACGTTTCCTGTGAGGCTGCGACACTTTGTTGGCAGAGTAAACTGTTATATCTTTTGGGTTTTCCAAATTAGGAATGTGTGTGTGTGTGTGTGTGTGTGTGTGTGTGTGCGTGTGTTACAAACCAAAGCTGAAACAAAGCAAATTCCTGAGGTGGATTTGAACACATGTCTAGAGCTCATGCTTACCTTGTGTCAGCTGTGCCCGGACATGAAATGATGCATAGCGACCCTCAGCCTCAGTGCTTCATCAAATGAAGCTGAGTGACTAACAGTGGACTGAGTGGGCAGTAATACTAGAGGAGATATATGACCTGCTGTATTTGCTTGTAAGGACTACCGTCTAATTCATTTTCTTTGAGACACAGAACCTAAACGGTAGGCTATACTATATTTATGTTAATTAGAGCTTCAAGGAAGACATGACCAAATCCAACAAATTCAGCTTCCTTGTATTTCCAGCCTAAAGGGCAGCTTGAAATAAAACTTACTCCAGTATACAGAGAGGACTCATCAGCATCCAAGGAACAAGAGCCAATTCCCAGATACAAGTTTGAGAAACACCAAACAGCAGGATCACTGATTCCTGAGCTCCATGCTCATACATTCGTATCACCCCACTGAGCGACGAGGCACTGGAATCAATAAAAGTGAAGACTGACCTTTTTCCGAATATATAATTTAGAATTTAGAAACAAGCTGATTAGTGTCGGAAACAATTGGGATCATCTCAACCCTCTGGCAGATAGTTTACCGTGTTTGAAGAAATATAAAATGTTAACACTGAATGTGAAACTGAATGAGTTGGTAACATGGAGACTTTTGCAGCGTACCTTGTTGCTAAGGTGAAGGGAAACATTGGGCTCTGAATAAAAGCAGGATGTAAACAGGTTAAGTGAACGACAAATCAAACAGAAAAGAATTAAACGCTGAACAAAAAGCTTTACGGTAAACTGAAGTCACTGTCCCAATACATTCAAAAGGTATTTGTGGCATAAAAGCAGGCGGCACTAAGCTTTACGTCTGTTACTCTTTAATCTGTTGTCTCCTCAGAGGAGTCAGCCATTAACTGGACCTGACTAATATTGCACTTGGAGCAGGAAGCACCGACCAGCAGCCCTCGCACAACAAGCACAGACGCCACGGGGGGTTTTGACGGCAAAGCCGACCTTTCAGGAACAAAAGTTCCGCTGACAGGTTGATCGGTGAGGCCTGGCACCGGGCCTGATCCATGGGGCGTGTGGCAGAGGCTCCACGGCTTTGGGAGAACGGGGGTCCCAAGGGGGCAAGGCAAGCTGGAGGACAAGGGCACGCTGGGGCACGTCGGCACGGTAAAGTCAGCGGATACCGCAGCTGACCCAAAGCATGCCCACACAGGACATGAATGATTCAGGTGGGTTTTTCAAAGATGGAACATCACCTGCTCCTGTCCAGCGTTCACCTGAGAGCTATTCATACCCTGACAACCAGAGTCATCTCTGCAGGGGACTAATTACCCCTGATCACAGAGAGAGAGAGGGAGGGAGAGAGAGAGAGAGAGAGAGAGAGATCAGGGGCGAGATAGGGAAAGGCATGGGCAGGTCTGGACAACTTCACAAAAACACCTTTAACATATTCTGCCATGACCAAACTCGGTCAATCTTTAACTTCTCCCACTTCCTCGGCTTTGTTTCTTTACGGTGAGAGCAGGGAGTTGGCGTGGCAGCACGGGTGACACTCCCCGACGATTTCAGCGTCTCTGTAGGAAGTGGCTTTACAGAAACCTGAACAGAGACACAGAGGTCATTTGAGAAGTCAGGGAGGTGCCCATCTCCCATTGTGCTCCGCTCTGTCATCGACAGCCTTACATGACGCTGAGTGGGACGTGCTGACATGTTCACCGGCGACAGCCAGGGAGGACGGAGGAGAGCTAAAAATCGGCGCCAAGTGGTTAAACAGACCGTCCCTCAATCAGCAAACGTCCACCAAAGTGCCGAAGTGTCGCTGAGCCTTGAATCACACGAGTACACAGCTTTGCACGTATGGCCCATTAGATACAAGACAGTAACCGACTCCACAGTTAACTCACTGGACAGGCAGACATGTGATGAGTATTGTATGTCTTCTCCCTCCCTACAGCTGACTGTAAGAAAGGCACAGCACAATTTAGGGATGGTAATTACTGCATCAGTTTAAAGTAAAGGCTGGTATCATATGAAACTGGATGACCTAAGGAACCCACTGATAACAAGCTTGTCATGCCAGGTTGTCAGCAAGAGGACTAAATATTGCTCCAAATTTAGACATAATTTTGGTGAGGGGAAAAACTAGCATGGCTGTTTCCAGTGGGTTCCTTTGACCTCTGACCTCCAGATGTGTGAATGACAATGGGTTCTCTGGGCAGCCAGGGCTCTCCCCTTTGCAAACATGCCCACCTTCTGCTAATCCCATGCAGTTTGGGCCACAAAGCCTGCAGTCCACATGTGTTCTTGTGGCCTGTTGCAGCCATTTCACTGCAGGCAGACCATCTTTTCAAACTTGACATCACTGTAAAAAATGAGCTAAAGTCCTAAAGACCTAAAGATCCATAGGATAATCACAGCCTCATGAAACTTTACATCACAAACACGAAGATCATTCAAAAAACAAAAAACAATAAATCATAATATTGAACTGTAATACTTGTGCAATCACAACACATATACAATCTTTTTCTTATTATGTGGTCACTCACAAAAATGTGAAATTGTTTGTAATATGAGAGAGAGAGAGAGAGAGAGAGAGAGAGAGAGAGAGAGAGAGAGAGAGAGAGAGATGGGTGGATGGATGGATTCACCCTGGACACGCCGTCCTCGTTGGTCTGGATGCGGGAGCGGAGCTGCATCAGCCTCCACAAGTCCTTCACCGGGATCTTGGATGAGGTGGTCCCCTCCAGCAGCTCGGTGGCGGTGGGCAGCTCCTCCACCAGGGCGATGTGCCTCTCGATCTGCCGCAGCTTCTCCTCGATGTGGCCGAAGGGCTGCGCCGGGTGCACCCCGGCCCCGGGCAGGGCGTGCGGCTTGCCCTCAGGAGCCTCCCTCCAGCTGATCTTGACGTCCCGGAGGCCCAGCTGCTCCAGCATGGCGAGCAGCAAGGTGTGCAGGGCGCTGAAGTTCACAGCCCCCGCCTCCGGGGTGCCGATGGACAGGTTCAGCAGGTCCCGTAAGCTGACCTCCTCCGACATGTTCCTGCTTCACACAGCGGCTCCGGGAGCCGGCGCGGCGGGCCGTTGCTAGCGAAACCGGGCAACTTTTAAACTCCAAAGTCGCAGTTTAACAAACAAATTCTGCTTTTGGTTAAGCCGATATTGGTTTAAAAATGGAGGACAAGAAGGCAGTAGAAAGTAAGAGAAACTGTTGAGGCTCACTTATGTCATTCCAGCGGTGTTGGCAGCTTGGCAGTTTATCGATGGAACTTGTCAGGTAATCAAACGAAAACAGCAACTTCACAGCCAACGTCCGAACAGAGCCGAGCGGAGCCGAGCTGAACCGAGAGGAGCCGAGAGGAGATGCGGCAAGACGCACACACTCAGCCGGAAACGGAGCGGCCTGGACTTCAGAGTAAAAGCCTGGGCTTATGACAAGAAGTCATGGGGAAAATCAGTAATGCGCAAAATCATATTCTAAATATGTTATTCATGTATTTAGAGATGTTAAACATTGAGTGGGGTCAAAATAAGCCCAAAGATAATCAGACTGCTACAGAAAACGTATATTCTATGGATAAACCCTATATTCTGCAAGTATATAAGTGAAGCCTCATTTATTTCCCACTGATTCTCACCTATTTCTAGCAGACCCTAAATGCTGATTTATCTCTCTGCGTTCTAGGATTATTGCAAATCCTAGACTGAAAACTGTTTTTCAGGATTTTTCAGGATTGAATTTTACTTAAAAATCGTATTGGATTGAAGAACAAAGCTGTTTACCCACTTACCGCCATTAAATTAGGAAATCTCATGAAATATGACACAAAATGAAATTATTTCAGTCTTGTATTTAGAGCTTTAAAACACTGAATGGGGTCAAACGGACGCCCAAGATAATAATAATTGGGTTAAGGTTTTATTGTGAAAGATATTCACGGATGTACTATGTTATATTCCTCCTGACTTGACGGATCCTGCGCGCGGCTCTCCCCACGTTGGGACCCGCAGCGTCCTGGGTTGCTATGCGACGGGAGGCAGACTCCCAGCAGCCGCAGGATGATCCATCAGCCGTCGGTCAGGCTTTATCTCACTCCACTGCCGTATCACATCTGAAGTCATGTGTTTCCACCCAGTGCAAAATTATAGCATATTTAATTTCACCTGCCCGCGATTCAGGAAACCACACAGATCCTGTTATCCACCACCTGAGAGCTGAGGTGACGTTTATTTTGTGTTAGGAAGACTGCATGGCATCTACCTTTTTTTTTCTCCCACTCGACATGAATGCAACATCAGCCTCCAATCTAAAGAATCTAAAGAAGTCTGCACATTGACTCTGGTGCCGAGATCAGAAGCTAAGCACTTCCAGCCACCAGTGTGTCTTTATTCATTAAAATACCAGCTGTAGGTTCATTTTTAATTTTCTTATAACTCATATTTGTCATTCAACTTACTTTCCTGTATTACAAATAACTGTTGGTTATTTGTTCCCCAAATTAAAAAAAAAAAAAAAAAAAAAAAAAAAAAAAAAAAACTTTAACATT
>OMLB01035133.1:0-10483 GCA_900302555.1 Myripristis jacobus | reverse complement strand
GTTATGTTGCCGACAAAATAAAGTTCCTAATAAAGTGATGTACCACTTCAATATCAACACAACAATTTCGTGAGTGTGTGGTAGTAAGTGATATGGTGCTACACTGACTGTCTTGCTGTACAACCAGCCAGCTAGCAAAGTCTGTGAGCTTGCCTATCGGTCAGCAACCAGGGAAGCAAATTATCAGGATGTGTGCGAACTAGTACACTTCTCAGTTAATACTACCTCCACGATGCCGCACTGAATTTAAGCCTCTAAAAAAAAAAAAAGAAAGAAAGAAAAAATAAATGAATTAAAAATGGTTTATGATGATTTATCTACTCACCGTCATGTCGGTTTAAACTCTGGTGAAGTTGTAGCCATAAGCAGCCGCTAACTTGGCTAACGTCAACGGCTGTGAGTTTGCTAGTGCTGCTTCGTATCCGTTTTCCTCAAGATTAAAAGAAGTGAAGGGAAATTGGTTCTTCATTGTTCCAAAAAAAGGGAAATAATGACCAAACATTGCTTCAAAAGGTTTACTGAAGTCAGAGGATGGTGTCGTGGGTTGAAACATCCAGTATTTATGTCATTATCTCTGAACTTTTGCGCTAACTAGCATTGAACAGTGGCTAGGAGATGGTGCGTTCACATGCTGTGGGAAATATTGGAAATTGTGTTTGCCTTAGAAAGTGGTCCATACAAATAGTAATAAACCAGATTACAAGATGAGGCTTTCTCGCAGTATGCTTGGCCTTAAAGTGTCATGTACATAAAACAAATTCAAACTATCAAACTTAGTGAGATATCAGTCAGAAAACTAAAGGTCTCCTCTTCATTCTGTTGTTGCAGTTCAAAGTAGCCAAATACCACTTAGTTCCTAAAATAAAATAAAAATAAAAACAAACTAACAAAGGTTCTATTTTAAACATACTAGAACATACTGTTTGACAAACTGTATTTTCAGCAACCTTAAGCCACAATTTTACAAGACGGCACCAGGATGTGAGCCCCTTCATTGTAGAGCTTTGTGAGATGAAAACCTTGTTAAAAGCGCATTTGAAGACAACTGCTAATATTAGTTGTTGCCGAATGTTTGACTAGAAAGTGCAATTGTACGGCTTTAAAACACTTGCACATGCATGAACATTGATATGGAGCCTGGGGAGTGCAATGAAAAGAAAACAAAATATTTTGAGGCCACCATTTACGAATTTGTTTCCTAAATTTGATTAACTAGTTCCCACATTTTAGTCAGTTAGTGGCCATGAGGTAAGTGTGCAGTACCTTCTCCACAGGAGCTGACTGTGGTTGCAGACAAACTTTCAGGCATGGGCCTGCTGTCTCCCTGGGGAGCAGGTCCACACCCAGAGATCCTTGGGGGGCAAATGTTGTCTGCTGCAGTCACTGTCAGCTCCCAGGAGACAGCCAGAGTACTGCACTCTTATCTCATGGCCACAAATTAACTAAAACCTGGGAACAAGTTAATTAAAGTGAGGAAGCATGTTATATCTTCTGGCCAAGAAATAACTAAAACGTGGCCTCCAACTTTTTTTTTTCATCTCATTGTACTTCGCAGGCTCTGTGCATTCATGTTGTGTAGAATAAATGACTGTTTTTTTTTAGTTGTAGGCTGATACGGAGCGGCTACCAAACTCCCTGTGTGTTATGTGGCTGTACAAACTTACACCATCCAGACACCAGGATGAGCAGATAATGACCATGAACTCTTCAAATTTTAATTCATACTGCAGAATAAATGGCCAATGATTGTTACTGTTACAATGACAGTGGTTGTCATAAATTGCTAATATAATGGAAATCAGTGTTGGTTTGGCACATAATACTTGGAAGCCTTTCACGGTACCATGGTAACAGCATCATTTGAATGAACATTGCAGTGGAAGTGAGATGTTCATCCATTGCCAAATACATAAGACAACTAATTAGTTAACTTGCATGACTGACACCATGTTAGGTAAGTTTGTAAGGGAATTGACACACTACAAAGTGTGCTTAATATCCATTCATGTTTTGTGGGAGAACTGTTCCTTTAAGAGGTGAGCGCTGAAAAAAGGAACAAAAACTGAAGGCCAATAAAGTACAAGTTTTATGACATTATGGATGTTAAATTTCCAGGAAGCGATTAAAAGCTACAGTGACTTTCTTCTCTGATCTCTTCTGTAAGAATAATTATACTTATAAGATACTATATAATACCATAAATTCTTTTGTCCACTCCTCTTGCTCCTCACTCTTCACTTAAACGTGAAGAATTTCTGCAATTTTTCACCCAAAAAGTTGAGACTGTATTAGGCTGCAAATCTCACCTCCTGCCTGGGATTTGTCCTGAGAATTATGCAATGTTGGCCCTCTTTGCACTTCTCTCCAACCACTCATAGACTGTTACTCATATGTTACGAACCCCTAACCCTGCAGCCCCCAGTAGTCCCACAGATATTCTTCTCACCATTTTTTTTTCACAGAAGTTTTAGACATTGTTAGTCCTTGAATCCTGTCAGCTCACTGACCATTAGCTGGTTTGTAACACATGGCAGTCCAACCGTTATCCTTCCCAGTCCAAATTCAGCCTTGTTCCTGAATTTCTACAGTAACTGGCATATTTCCAGACTGCTGTTCCTGTCAAACACTGTAGATAAAGTTGCTTTAACTCAGTTGACATATCTTTTCCAGTATAGTGTTTTTGAGATGTTTCAATCCAGATTTTGCCACACTGTCAGTTTTGGAATTGATTTTAAGATTTTGTTGATCATGTATAAATCACTACTATTTGTGGTGATGCCAGACCTTTTAACCCCATACAGGCCAGTGTGCAGCCTGAGATTCTCAGGCAGAGCTCCTGGCTACTTTTCAGCCTGACCTGAAGTCATAAGGTGATCAGGCCACTCGGCTGGCAAAGCCAACCCCATCTTTTAAATAAGTTATAAGGCCACACTTTTGTAGATTTGCTTTTATTTAACTGCTTTTCATGTTTTTATTCATGCATTGTTGCTCTTTGTTTTCTATTCTTGCGTGGTTGGGTTGCCCTGTTTCTCGTGCGCTCTGCTAAGCACTGTGTGACCTCTTGTTTTAGAAAAGTGCTACATAAATAAAGTTTATGAGTGTCACTATTTATTACCGTTGGCCACTCTCTGATGCACTGCCAAAGAAGACCCTATAAAATTTGCACTCTCGAGTGAATGTGTTTTAAAGTGTGGCCAAGTATAATATTTCAATCAGAACACACAGCACTTAAATGAAAGTTAAATTACTGACATCAATAATCTCAACATACAAATATACCAAAAAGCTACTCAATTACAGTCATAAAAATGACTGTAATTTACTACTTCAACCCTAGAATGTTTTTAGTATTGTGCTCAGACGGATGTACTCAATAGCTGGATGTACTAGATGAGGTTAAATTACATATTTAATGCTTCCGGTCATTAAATATGAACATGAATGCCATTAACATTACCTAATTAGCCTTTTATAACAAAAGGCTAATTTTATATTAAATGCTGTGTTTTGAACAGAAGACCATTATTTCTACCAGATGACCATTCTGGCATAGTGTGGTTGTTTACCGCATTTGCTGCTGCTCCATTTGTCTGCCATGGAACATGGAAGACATATTCCATATAACCTCATGTAACAGTTGGAGGGATCCATTTTTGTGTCAAACTGCCAGCCATAGAAGCAAGATGGAAATTCAAGATGGAACTTCAACTACATAAAGCTAAATGTGATCTGTCTACACTGAAAAATGTTCACGGAAATGTCACATTCAAATTAATGCCTACTGAAAGAACCCTGCAATCTCTTAGCCACCTGCCATTTTACCATTAACAAGAATGATCTTTATATGTTCTAATGTTACAGCGTTCGCATCTCCTAGGTTTAAGCTGAAAGAAACCATTTTCGAGCGAGAGTCATTTAGCAATCAGTCAGTACGCTGCCATTGCAATATGCAATATTGACAGAGTCTTAAATCCCTACAGAGCTGCAGTATTGTGTGGGTGGTGGGAGCGTGAATGAGACTGCTTATGTTGGAATGGCAGGACAAGACTACAGTCACCTCACAATAATGTGACCAAGAGTGCGCAATGCATCTCATAATAGATGACACATTTATGCTGAGTTCAGAAAGTGGGCGTATCCCCACTGGTGTATTGATTGAGGGAAGCTGGCAAGGTGTGCTAACTGGGAGTAAAACCTACTGACAAATCAGAACATGGATTGTCAGCAATTTATCTCATTTGCATTCAATGCGATATTCTATTGACAAGTGCATTGGCATAGACTCTCTATTCCCCGACAACCTGAACAATACTTTTTCTCTGCGAGAACTGCAGAGAAAAAGTATTGTTCAGGTTGTCGGGGAATAGAGGAATGAACCGTACTGAAGTTCAGAATTCAAAATTAGAGATCACTTGTCACTATGAGTGCTTACTTACTGAGTGAATATGACTATGACATTGGTTCATTTGTGGTAGCCTGATGCTGCTATGGTGTTTACAGGGGAGAAGAAACTGAAAATGTTTCTTTTCACACTTTAAAGTTTTGCTTCTTTTCTCGTCTGGAACAAACCAGTGTCATTTGTGGAATGCAATAGCAATATTCAGCAGGTTCACTAAATACACTGAAAAACATCACAGACATTTTCAGACGATTACATTGCAGCAGCAAGGGAGCTGAGGGGTCACGGTGTGCGAGAAGGTACTTTAGTGCAGCGTACTTTCCAGTGAAAGGTGAAATACACTGGCTGAATGACTTCAAACAGTGGAGCCTTAGGGATAATACAAATGGGTGGAACAGATCGTGGTGTATGATCAGATTATAAGGTAAAATGCAGCTGAGCTGCATCATATAGAGCAGATGCCCATCTCTGATTTCACGGTCCTTAGGGACGTTGAGCTCTCAGTCGCACTGTACCATTTCAGAACCTACACGGGATAAAACAGAGAGTATGGTTTTGATGCCACATACATATGGAAGCACATACATAGCACTCAGCACACACGGACAGCACACATCCATGTGCACACACACGTACACGAGGAAAGAACCCTTTACCTTGACAGATGCTTGTGCTAGAGAGTGATTTACAACTTTCAGTCACCAGTGGTTCAACACCTTGGTTTCCCCTGTGAGCCAGAGCAGTTCTAGGCAAGGTCTGCCTAGTAAATATTCATTAGCTATGAATCAGACCACTGCTGCACTGGTGCAGCACTGCTATGTCGATGTGTCAGGTTGTGTGGCATGGTGTGTGTGTGTGTGTGTGTGTGTGTGTGTGTGTGTGTGTGTGTGTGTGCGCACGCTCTCTCTCTCTACCCCTATCTCTACCCCCTCTCTGAGTCCAAAAGCACTGTGCATTGTGTGACCAAGTGGTGGTGTTCATTTTGCATCAGCTAACAGGATATATCCCCATCCTCTCTCAGACAGACAGCAGGCTAATGGCTCTGGCTTTCTTCCAATGGTCAGAGAGAGGAGAGACATAGTATGAGGGATGAGAGAGAGACAGACAGAGAGACACTGAGAGTGACTAAAACAAGGATTTGGAGCATCAAACCAAGAACTCTCCTCCCTTGTTGTCACTGCCAGGCCATCCGAATGCTAATTATATGCGGCAGCTCTGAAAATAACCATACAGTTAAATGGGATAAACTGTCTGGATCTGTATTACATCTGCTGTAATCTCCCATTAAAAGATCTAGATGCATTTCAATAGCTCTGTATCTATATCTAAATCTATAGATAGGTAGAGGGATACATCTATCTATAGAATAGAGTAGTTGCCATTGGTAATCTCAGTGGTTTTATGCAGGTAAATGGTGTGCCACCACATAATAATAATAAAAATAACGACAATCATAATAATAATAATAATAATAATAATAATAATAAATCATAAGAAAAACAGCAGGAATGAAACTGCTCAATGGTAATGGAAGTGGGCAGCAAGCAGCTACACCAGAAGCACCGAAAAACTGGCCGCTGCCCCCGGAGGCTACATCATCAGACGATAGCCAGTGGGTTCTGAGTTTGCATCTGCTGTAGCTGATCTGCCTCCCGGTAGAAAAGCTGATGCTGTGCATGTCTAATAGGGAAACCCTGGGTTTCGTGCTTTGTTTGGGAAGTTTTGTCACAAGGAGAAAAACATTACCTCGGCACACAGAGAGCCACTGCACTCAGCTAAAGAGGACGAGCAGTTAAGTGTTTCTCTTTCTCATTGTAAGGCAGGACAAATGAGCAGTGAGGACAGGTGGGATCATTTACAGTAAGTGACAGTAATTGTTTGAGGCGGGACTGAAATCACTTGCTTGGGAGGCCTCTGGCTGGCAAGGAGGATGTTTTACCTGAGCTGGTGCACAAACGTCGACACTTCACTTTCAGAGCCATCCTTGTGTGTAGGCAAGATCAAATCACTTCATATAGAGTGCAGTCATTCAAGTGTGCACATCGGGAGGGGTAGCATTCATTCATTCTCCACATCTATCACAAAAACTAGCATGCATCTGTCTGTGACCACCTCTCAGACTTCAGCTCCTGTTCAGTTCTGGCTTTCTGTGTGTATAAGCTCCCTGGAACAGACCATCCATCACAGCATTTAAACCAAGAGACAGCGCTCGTACCTCCTCAGCTTAACCCTGCATGAAGACGGTCAGCTTTGATTCTACAAAATTCTCCAGCACTCCAACATCACGTCACCCGATTGGACCCATAGGAAATCTTTTCATTAGCCCTCTTGCTACCGACTTCACCTCGCTGAGATGAACGCTGAGCTTCTTCTCTTATCTTTATTTCCCACAGCTCACGAATGACGTGGACTGGGTGCCAATTGCCAGCCTTGACTTTATTAAGGGTTAAATGGCATAGATCACCATTTTATTTTGCTGTAGGACTGAATGTAGACCAAGAGAGTGTATTTTTCTAATCAGGCGACTACATCATAGCTACTGGCAGGAGGGACTATCCACTCTCAGGCTCTTTAATCAGGGTGAAAGGAGAGCTATTCCAGATCAGCTATAGCATAAATTAGACGATTCTGAGGAACAGGTTCACATGCTGGGTAAGAAAAAAAAATGGTGACATGGCTATTATTCTGATAGGTCAAAATGCCTTGTTCTTTACAAAAGCCCATATGCTCTGAAAGTGTTTGAATGCTTTTGAGAAAAAGAAGCACCTTGCATCCAATTTTCAAAGTGAAGATGTTAATACTAAAGAGTAGGGCCCTCCCTGTAGGCCATCACTTAATAGCTGCTCTTCGCCTTCTCCTCCTCTGCCAAATAGTGCCCTTGTGAACCAGTTTAGTGGGATTAGCTGGGCCCTTGACTGGAGTCATTCTCTCCAGAACCTCTGGGTGAACTTCTGTACGAATGGGTCTTGAGAGACAGCTCACCTTCAGGCCCTTACCAAGGATTATTAGCGTCCACCGAATGGGTGCCCTTTTCAAAAGCCAGCAGGATGCTGTCAGAGGACTTAAACTCTGCAGCAGGAGACCCTCTAGGATGTTCCAAATGACTGGTTTGGAGCCTCCAGCCTGTGGAGAGAGCAGTAACAGACGACCAAACAAAAGAGAGATTTTCAATTCCAGTCAGGTTTTGTTGTTATTCTCCACCCATCTCCCCTCACTCTTCTTTTTTTCTCATAGTAGATTCATTCTTTCCCAGTGTTGACATTAGCATTGGAGTGTTATTGATCAACGCTCTGCAGGAGCGTGTCAGGTAGATTAAATCACCTGACCCCTGCTTGGTGTCTCAGCATCCATTCAAGACTTTGAGACAAACATGCATTACCTCTCCTCATCGAATGTTAAGATCCAGCTCGAGCTGGGAAAGCTGTGAGGTGACACATGGCCCTCCCTCCCAACACCTCACTGAAAATCAGACAAATATAAGCTCAACACCACAGACATCTCAAAAATACAATATATTCAATATATCTGTTTGTAAATTTACTGATATTCTTTTTTTCATTTTTTTTTTAACAGCGAGTCAGCAGTCCTAACCCTAACTACTTTTTTTTATTTAGAAAACTGGAAAGTAGAGAAAGTAACAGATCCCCTGGTGGGATCATTTTTTTTTTTTTTTTTTTAAAACCCCACCCTGAATTTATGTAGTCATATTGGGATAAAATTGGGATTCTTATTGCTTTATGGTTTATTTAAAATATTGTTTAATATATATTATTTTGGATTCCTTTAATATAATGCATATTAATAGGCATTACTCTAAATGTTCCACATTTAGCCACCACATCTAAAGATAGAATGCTTTTTAAATTCAATGTTTACAAATACTGTCTGTGTAAACAAACCTCTTCAGCCTCAAAACACATGTAAAATTCATGCTCATGCTTAAAACATAAACCAAGCCAGTGGTGGTGCAACGGTGATTCATAGGAGAACAACATACTGTAATTAGGGATTGGGGGTTTAGAGAACGCTGGAACAACACCTCGGTGGCATTGTGTTGCAGATGAACCTGTTTTCCAAAGGACTGGTAGGCCAGTACATGCTCACCAAGAACGATCAAATCACTGTGATCACTCTGTGTGCTCTCCACTCAAGAATGAGAGCCCTGTGTTTCCCAGATGATGACTCACACTTAGACATGACTCTGAGATGCTCCTGTCTGGGTGTTTGTTCAAGGTGCCGTGGGCAACTAAGTGTAATCAATGTCTCTGAACTCCCGGTTCAATTCACCTCTCCACTTACCCCTGCTATACTCATAGGTGCTTTTGTTTATGCGTGCTGTTTTTTTTTTTTTTTTAAGATTTTAATGTGCACCATCTTGTAATGGGCAACAAATACATATTCTATCTGTCTATGTTTGGTGTGTTTCAAATTAGTCTCTTTCCCATGCCTCTCGGTTGTGGTGGCCAAATTTCAAGGATGATAAATAAGTAATCAATCTCGCTCCCAACCAAATCCAGCATCAGAGGGAGGAAGCACTCTCCATTCATCCCTGTCACATGGCCGAGGACACGTCCGGCGGTGAATTTGAGAGTCTTATCACATGCCTAGAGGACAACCCAGAGATGCTGACTCTAGTCATATGCCTATCAGTTCAGTTAAGCCTTAACATCTCACTCTCCCTTAATTTCCCTCTATTTTTATTTTTGCTGTTTGTACATACCACTACGCACACACAAACGCACACACACACACATGCACACACCCTCTCACTATCCCAGTTATACAGACAACAAACACACAAGCAGCTCCTGTCTACTTTGCCAGCTTTGATCACCGAAATTGGGGGAAGTGAGTCTGCCAGCAGTGCCATTGATTTGTGCCGTGGCTCTGTGGCGTGAGCAGGCAGTGTGTGCTCCCAGGTCACAGCTCGACACATGTGCTGCGCTCTCTCTTTAGTTCCCCTTTCATCGCAGACTAAACTGGGTGAGCCTGACGCCAGCTGGCCTCAGCTTTTTTTTTTCCCAGGTCCTCCATCAACGTGCAGTGCAGTAATTAGACAGGGTTAACACCAAGCCATGCCACAGGTGCCTTTTTATTATTGGATGCGTTCATTGTCAAATGTTGTCAAAATTGGGTCTCTGGTCTATAGCCATGGCTGCTGAAAGATGTTACTTGAGAGACATGAGCCTCTGATCAGTGGCACTTTGAGTACACATTTAACATAGACTGTCCCACTCCATTCGGAGGAGCTTGACTCGTGTCCCCTTTACATCTCCTCTAACTCTTTCATCATATTTGGGACAGAGGTGTCAATCAAATGGCACATTGACAGCAGGCTGAGCAATTACTCCAGAGAGGAAATGGATTAATCAGTCTGAGGAGAATGCATTGATTTTCAGTATAATCCATCTGATATTGGCTTCTGCTTAGATGATGGGAAGTTGCGCAGCATGGGAATCAATATCTTAAGGTCAGGGGTCCCTGTTTGGGACACAGCTTATAATTGAAGTGACCCTGTTACAAACGATCAAATGTCCTTGATTAAGTATGACATGCATTTGACAGTGCAACCTGATTGTAACCAGCCTTGGTGTAGTAATTACCTTTCTGCCTTGTGTACAATTTTATAAATACTTATGAGCATAATGAAATCTCACTCTCTATAACTCTCTATAAACATAAAAAAGCAAAAGGAAACAGAAGGAAAAGAAAAACAAACTCATGTATCTACGAAAAAAGGGGAGAACAGGATCACTGCCATAAATCATTGTCTAAAATTTCTGATATATTAAAAATCCAACTTTCAGTTTCCAGGAGCCGTATAGTTTAATCTCTCTCTCTCTTTTCACTCATTTCCTCCACGGTTTGAAATATAATGCTCTTTAACGAGCATCATGCAACTAGACAATGATTTATTGCACAGAAAAAAAACGCATTCGCCATATGCCTCTGCAAGGGAGTCTATGCCAAAGTAAAACACAAATGAAACAAATTATGTTGTTGACTGATCTCACGTTTGACCTCACAACGTCTTACTGATTACACCGATGATCGATTGTGCATTGGGAGGACCCCCCCTCCCCC
>OMLB01035131.1:0-10948 GCA_900302555.1 Myripristis jacobus | reverse complement strand
CCCTGTAAGGACAGTGAGTTGTTCAAGAAAGAAAGTTATTTTAAGTGTATACTCTTAAATCAAACATTGTGTCACAAAAAACAATACAAAACAAGGACAAAATAAATTTTTAACACAATATTCCACTTTTCATTGTATCTTTACCACAAAAATTACCACAAAAAACACACGAATTAGACCCTAGTGTCAGAAAACAAATAACAAAGAAAAGAAATTACCGACACACTTCTTCAACAAAGCACTGAGCAAGTGAGGCTGACAGATTTCCACTGCTGTTCTCCTACTCTTAGTCATTTCTGATGGGTTTATCCAAACACTGTGCTCAAAGTGTTCATGTAATTACAGCTTTCACAGTGGTGTGGGTAGTTTTTCCCTCCCTGACGCTTTGTCTTCTAGTTTACAGATAAGATCTTCCTCCTCCTCTTCATCCTTGTCCTCCTCAGTTATCTGAGAAAAAAAAAAAAAAGATGTAAACTTGTAATCCACGAGTTCACTTGTGGACCTGCCCATTACAAACACAAAGTTTTCCTGTGGTTCCACTGGAGCACTGGAGGGCTTGGTGCCTAACTCAAAGGCACTTCTACAGTCGTTACTGTGGGAGGAAAGAGTGTTACTCATGAGAGAGAAAGGAAGAGAGAGAGAGAGAGAGCTTGGACTGAAAGACAGCAAGAGAGTGAGTCAGGAAAATCATCCTGATATTTATTGGTGGTGAAAATGCAGAGATTACTAGCATTCGTTCTTCAAATAGAAAAACAAAACCAGGAGGTTGCTTCATGCTGGTAGTTGGCACTATTTGGCCTCTATAATCTACTTCCTCTACTTCAGTGCTTGTCAGCAGGTGAAAGTCAACCCCAGATTCGCTCTCGTTGTGGAACTTTGTCCATTTGGCGATTTGCCTCCCTATATTTCTGCTTTTCCGCGGTCTATGCACATGATTTTTGTAGCTTTCTACTGGGTGTTGTGCTATCAGTCTGGCACTGAGTGCTGTTATTGGCTGGGAGCTACACACCCACTGCTCAAAGGCCATTTATTTCTGTATGAATCTGTCCATTGTCTTTAAAAACAGCTACGACATTTAAATGAAAGAAAATTATGTAGAAATATTTTAAGTGACTCATTTTCCAGGGCTCCTCTAGCACCTGGAATCTAGCAAGCCCTTTTGGAGACTTCATTCATTATTAATGGCTCATCGGCTGCTGATTGGCTGATAGCATTGGTGGCCCAAGCCTTAACCCTGACATTAATGATGGCTGAGACCCCACAGGACTGCTCAAGCACACGGGGGCAGATGCAAATTTAAGATTCACAATAACTGGTGGATCTTTGATGAGGCGGAGTTGTGACACAACAACTGGGGCCAGTTTTGATTGGGTTAAATGCCCCCACCATCTTTTAGCATCATTTAAATAACATTGAGACTACAGTATTTGAAAAGGTGAATGGAAATGACAAACCTTGATAAAAAACTTATTCTTAATCTAAAAACTTAACTTAATCTAAAACTTAACAATTATTGATTGATTGATTGATTGATTGATTGACCAAGGAATTTGCTGATAGGAATGCAAAATTAATTTGTTGAAGATGGCATGGACATGGCATGAGCAGCCAGTTCTTGAAAGACTCTTTCAGTTATTCTTGTGGATCCTGATACTCTAGAAGACAGTAGGCAATATTTTATCAGTTTGTGTAAAATATGCTTGACGGCTCGATGGAGGCATATCTATTACACCTTACACACTCTGGATTGTGTCTCTTGCCGGCTGGCTGTTGCTGCTGGCGTCTGCATTGCCGGTGTGGACGGCTTATCTTAGATATTTGAAGATTGCTGAAAGGATAATCAGTGGTTGTCAGCACTGTGTGGACATCAATTTGCCATGAATTCCACTGAGGTCTTACTACTGTACAACACTGTGAAAACGGACACCCAGATACCGTCTATAGATCATAATCATCTATCATTGTTGTCGTGTCAGTTGTATTTTTCCCCTGCGACACAAGATCTGAGGTACAATCAGCTGATGTGAAGGGTTTGAATTATCCTGAAAGCGATGAGGTTGACAGTAAAAATATGAACACAGAGCTGCTCTCAATCAAAATTTAAAACAGTGTAGCTGACACTTAGACAATGGGTCTGCTCAATAGGACTGTAATGTAAGGCTAAATGGTAATCTTAAATTCCACCCTCTAAGCACAAGTGTGAGTGTGTGTATTGACAAGCATCTTTAAGTGCAAGTGCTGCTCTGCTGGCGAGTAAAACCGAAGAGAGGTGATACTGCTATCCTGAGATTTGCTGAGTCCGCTCAGCAAATCTCTGAGCATGATTGGAGTCCCCATTGATGCTCGGTAATCCCTGTGGTCCCTCCTTTTAATGAAGCATACCAGTTTTACATGGGTATGCTGCAGAAATGGCTAGGACTGCAAAAGAAAAAAAAATTAAATTAAAGCATTGCCTCAAGCCAAACATACATCATGTCCTGGACTCAATCAAGACATTTGACTTTTGTCTTTGCATACCCTGGTTCACTGAGTATTGGTAATATACTATAACTAAAGAATTCAGTGGGAGATCTTTGAAGAAAAAGGAAGTGATCTCTTATGAAGTTACATGGACATATTGCAATTGGCATTGGAGGTGTCATTTATCTACAGAAATACATATGTTTTGTGAATTTTTCACCAATAACGCAGCGAAATTGTTTGTTTGTTGTTCTGTTTGATGCATCCTACAATCAAGTGCCCAACACCGATAAACTGCAGGTTCTCATGTTCTCCTGCTTTCTCTGAATTGCCAGTTAACAAGCAAAACAGTCACCAAAATCTTTCCCTCTAACAAAGCTGGAAAACGAAGAAAAAAAAAGACAATAACAATGGGCAATTTAATAGTGAGCAGACAGAGAAATATTTATTTGTACCTGCTGGTACAAAACCTCTGTGCGGTGCAGGGAGAGCATTTCAGTGAAAGAGAGTGTAATTTCAGGACACATTTCACACAGCAAATTCATACTTATTACACCACTTTTCCAATCGACTCTCTCTCTCCTGACTGAAGGTTAGGTGTGTTTTGTGTTTTACAAATATTTTAAGATACATGTAAATGCACATTTACTCAACTGAATTTGTTGGATATCTACAGAATATGTTAAAAGTATATTTCTAAATTCATAATTACAGGCCTACACTCAGTACGCCTCATCATGTTAAATGCAAGAATTGGTTGCAAAATAGTTAAAAAAAAAAAAAAAAAAGCACATAAAAAGACTTTAGGCTGTTTTTTTGTTGTTGTTTTTTGTGTTTTTTGTGTGTGTTTTTTTTTTTTAAGATAATCTGGCTCCTATCCTAAAGTTCTTTGTTATATAGTGGTATTTACTACTCCATATGAGTGTACCTGACTCCCAAAGTTTGACCCATCCACCACCTCCTTGTTAAGAGAGCAAGTTCTTCACTGGGACTGTGCTTTTTCAAAATGAATGAAATGTTCCTGGCCCAACAAACAACACGATGCCACCACAGCAGCCCCGTATATAGTGCTGTATATTTGTGGAAGCCGTGGCATAGTAACACCGAAACAAAGCAGTTCCAACAGTCAGCAAGCAGCAAAAGGTCTGGAGAAGAGCACTGATGATGAATCCCAAGCAAATCTGTGCTATTGTGCATCCTTCATTTCTTCAGCTTTGGGTCGCCACTCAAAACCGTGTTGTTTGCTGGGCCAGATCCACCTCAATTTTGGAGAACCATCTCGATGCAGTGCTTGTTGTTGCAACAAGGTAGGAGCTGACAAGTCAAACTTAGAGAATCTATTACGCTCATATGGAATAGCAAATACCACTATTACGTTCAAAAGCAGCAAACACAAACACGCCTGACGTAAAGAAAGCATCTCATCCTTTATCCTGACCTCATTCGCACTTTCTGCCTCTGTCATTCTTCTAAAGGAACTGAATAGGTAAGTAGGATTTTTCCTGGAGCTGTGAGATCTTCTCCACTAAAGAATCATTGCCTTTTCATGTGATTTCACTTAAGATAATAATGTATTAGATCTGCAAAGCCTTGGCACTCATCTGCAGCCCAATACCTTGCCTTGCAACTTCCTCTAAGGCAAAAGTAATATTAACATGACAAAGGCACCGTGGTCTGTCACTGCCCTGCCGCTCATTAGCATTTATATAGACGCTGGACGCCATGGCAGGTTGCTGTACAGCTTAGCATACAAAGAAGTGACAAGGGGCAGGGAAGCAGCATGAAACAAAATATCTGTATGTAGTGAGGGATGTCTAGAAGCTGATATTTGTCTGATGCGAGTGTCATGCTGGCCCAAGAAATATTGTTTTGTCCCTGATGAAACAACTGATGAGATCCTGGGTGCTTTGCTTTATGTAATAGAGGCAGACTGAATCTGATGGGACCTCTCTGAGGTATGAAAACTTAAGACGAGTATAACCCTCATATAACCTCAGTGCCTTACGGGGATAGCAATGGCTTTAGATGCTTGGGTTTAAGAGTGGCACAATACAGTTGAAATCTCCATGTTTTGAGAAATATGTCTCACCAGCTCCAGTGCAGTTCATTATATCACGGCATCTGACAGATGAGGTCTGAAGTCATCAGTACAGACAAAGGATTCAAGCAAACGAACCCAGTTTTACCACTGCTCAGACTTTAACAAGAAACCCAAGAAGCATCAAAATAATTATTTGATCAAAGGGGGGTAAGGACTCTGTAAATCAGAGAAAAATGTATCTTTTGAGGTTCCCTTGTTTTGTCGTCTATACATAGTCAAGCCTTTTGTTCTGTCTTTCATTTAGTATTCCCTTTTCTGCACAGCTGTTCTTCCCAAAAGCAAAACAGATGCTGCATAAATGTGACCAGGTAAATTAAAGAAACAAACATCCTTTGCAAAATAGTTTACTATTAGTCTGATTGAACATTTCATACATTCATACATTGTTATGCATGGGGAATAACAATGTATGAATGTCCCAACGAAAAAAAAAAATCTGATAGTCATCTAATATGGCATTTAGGCCTAAATCCTTACTTGTCTTCTAACAAGTATCTAACAATGAGTCGAGATAATTTCACTTGATTCCAAATCTAGTTCTCGGATAATTTTCATTATTTTATATGAGATCTGCTTGACTATACATTGACGACACATAATTATACTTTTTTTTTTTTTTTTTTAAATAGAATAATTTATTTTTTGAATATTGCTGGAGCTGCCAACCATCTGGAAACAAGTGTACTTATCTCATGGCAGTATGTGAGGGTGTCTTGCAGGGTGGTGAAGAATTTCGTCTGTAAGAAGCCTACAGCATGAAAGGAAGGGCACGGGACAAGGACTGCTTTGGCTACAAACAACAAGATATAAATCCAACAATCTATATGAAGCCTTTTCAGCCTTCTTACTTCTCTTTGCATGGTACCAGCTGTTGTAGTGGCGCTTGACTGTTGTATTGATTTGCCATTATACTGTCTGGCCTGATACTGGCCTTTTATTAAATATCAGATATGTGCCAGACATGACACCAGCCTGATATGGTGGAGCTTCCTCCCTGACCACAAAACCAGCAATGAAATGTTACATGTATGTTCTTGGCCCATTATACTGATTCATGTAAATGTTTATCATTAGTTTGAAATAATTCTTTGCGTTTACGTAGTAATCATATCAGAATTTCCCTGCCTTTGTGCGATAGCTCACCCTGTCTTAAAGAGACCTTAACACTTCTAAAAACAAAATTCACAAGTGTGTGTCTCAGTGGAGAGTTTTAATGTCTCTGGATGATTTAAAGGCTGCTTCAGACGTCTCTCCACCCTGAAAAAAAAATAAAATTCATAAGGAATCACTGAATTTTGTTATTGTCTGGGCAAAAAAATAATTTAATATCAGCATAATACCAGCTATCGGCAGCTTAAATACAAAAAATTGGGCCTCTAACCCTGATTTGTAGCTCTGTGTAGAGGCTGATCTGCCAGCACACTGGGCTCGACGCAGATATATGTCGAATGTTAACGAATGAAAGAGTGCCTGGTTGTTTCAGTGTGCGTGCACAGCACCACCTCTACTGGTACAGCTTTTCCTCATTTAAAATACAATTCTTTTCATTTCCATTTTGTTCCCCTCAAAAGACAAAAACACTATTCATAAGAGCTCTCTCTTGCATCCTCAACATTGCACACAGCATTGTTTCATTATGTATGGAAATGTGGAGGCTTCAAATGAAATATGATTGATTGCTAATACTGTTGCTTTTCTGGAACCATTATCAATAGCTGATCAACATACCAACATTGCCTTTTGGCCAATTACTGACGCATGCATGCACACACGCATGCACACACACACATACACACACCAACGTCGTGGATTCTGCCTAATCCAGATAGCCCCACATACATTAATCATTGATGGCCATGGATAGGAAAAAAAATAATAATAAATTGGGGCATTTATTGCCAAATGCACTGCATTTCATTTCAAGCCTCATTAGTCAATAGAGGCCACAAAGCCAATGCCTGGATCACCTTTGCCATTAGTACTGTTGTGACAGGGGGTGGGGGAAGCCACATCCAGTACTGATTGATTGGGTGTTGGCCCTCTGCTCCTTGCTTTGGCATGGCTTTGAAGCACAAGAAAAGGCCAGATCACTATCACTTCATGTCATTATTTGCCTGGATTGCAGATGGATTGTGACTTGGCGCAACAGTGACTCAGTGTAACAAATTAAAAGGGATGGTGTGCTATTTTTGTTTTGTTTTGTTGCTGTTGCCTCATTTTAACAAGGTTCATGAATGTGTACATGCACTCATAGGCACAGTTCAACACTATGCCGCCTCATCTGCTGTTGAGAGAGCATGTGCAACTCTTAAAAAAAAAAAAAAAATTAAGGAGAAACTGAAGATCCAAGACTTTCCAAAAGAAAACTTGGCATTAATAGTAAGAATAGGACAGTGCTAACTGAGGTCAATCTCTTTGGCTAATTTAGGGGTCAAAGACAATGTACAGTGGATGCTCCATCTATCAGCAGTACATCTACCAGCAACACATCCCCAGTGCTCACTGCTGCAGTCCCACCCCACCAGGCCCAACCAAAGCTCCTCTAACTACCCATCCAACAAGGAGGAAAACAACCTTAAATCAGGACAGACAATTCCCACCCAAACTCCAGAGCCACCATACCCCACATCCAGAGCAACAAAACACTGCTTGAGTAAATACATTATTTGCTGATTAATAAAGTCACCCCGGTCCCTCAATACAAGACAGTAAAGATCGCACTGATATTAATTTATTAGCAAGATGTTTGAGTTTTAGGGGAAAAGGCCTATCGATGTGTTTGCAATTCTAACTGGTCATAGACTCCTTAGAGTAAATCAACATCGAACAACATTGGGCTGACTTTTGCTGCTGCACTGCTTTCTACAGGATGAAACTTTCAGGCATGGTGCACTTCTGGCCACAGCCCAGTCAGTGATGTCAAAACAGCTGTGGCATTAGATGTCAAAAGGAAAGCACATCACTGACTGCGGTGCAGCCAGAAGAACAACATGCTTTAAAGTTATGACCCATAGAGAGCAGTGCAGCAGCATTTTTTCTGCCCTCTTTGATTTTACTGATTATTTTGTTTCCAGATGATGATGCCTTGGACCCATTTTAATAATTTTCTTTAATCCCATTCAATTTGCTGCATGTACCAGCTGTTTTTTAGCTTGACCTGAAGTTGGTGACATGCACAATCTCAGTCATGTCCCTCCTCAGTCAAGAATTCCCTTTTCCCATCTGGAGCTAAACATGTACCAACAAACTCAGCTCACAGTAAGAAATATTAAACAATAATAAGATTTTTGAATGAAGACAATGGGCTCTATTTTCAAATTGGTGTTCACTGTGGCATGAGGCGCCAGCAGGCTAAATACAGCTGCAAATTCCATCTGGTGTTAAAATAATTTTAGCCTTTTTTCGACAGTATTTTCATGGCCTAAACTTAGCTTGGGTGGAGTAGTGCATGCACTTATGTATTTATGCAGATCAGCGGTGCTGTGCAGGTTTGGTGACACTTTGACATTAATTTGCCCCTTGACCTTTGCTTATGCACTATGCTATTTTCCTATCATTAAGACACAATTACAAGATTTATAACATGTAGCACTTTGCCTACTGCTTTGCCATTAAAAGTCAAATAAGGTCTCCTGACCTGGTTAAACAGCATTGCTTTTTCTTCTTGATATTGATCTTGTGACCTAAAAATAGAAAATTTCATTTCTATTACAAGAGGAAGACATGAGGGATCAGACAGATACAATAAGATCATCTGCATACATGGATACTTTAACTTGTTGGTCTGTTGATGCATCTGATTCTCATGTTGTTGTGTAGCACCGTAGTTTAAGGCTTGTTTGCAAGATCAAATAAATGACAGGACATTGAGCATCCATATCTACTCTCGCAGTGCACACTGCTGCTGCATCTAATGCCATCTATTCAAAAGTCTTCTCAACATGGAGATATCATTAGCAACTGGGCAGGTACATGTGGAGGAATTAAATGTCTCACAGGGAGAAATAATTGAGTGGAAGACTATCCCAAGGTCATCATCTTGGCAAGAACATTTGTCTACATTAGGTACAGAAATAAGACAATAAGAAACTATCTTTTAACATGAGTCATACAGTAGCCTGACAAAGTGTTTGTGGGTAATGAACCAGCTGACATCAATACTTCAAAAACAGTACAGAAGAGCAACTGGACAGAAGAGTTCTTTTCAGTGTCTGTTGAGATTGAAAATATGGGCCTGTGAATTTTCCATTCGGTATACTCCAAACTGCCCTTGTCATTTGCAATTAATTTTTTAGTTCATGACACTCCTCCAAGTTTTGAAAGAATGATATGCTCAACAAATTATCTTTTAATTATTCTTCTTTAATTATTCTAGTACATACAAAGAAGAAGAAGAAACTTTATATTTACTTTCCATTTACTTTCCAAAACAAGATTTACAAGTACTTTACAGGATAAAACACCAAACAATAGGGATCATAAAGGTGTCAATAATAAAAGGCAAGAAGAACAATATCACTTTCAGTACAAAAGTGTGTGAAATTGTAGTCAATTTGTCACAAGGATTTTCAGTGGTAGTGCCACTAATGTGAATTCCTGGATATTAAATGTTCATCTGATATTTTCTGTAATGGTAATATTTGTTGAAGTGTATTGAAGCAGCATATCACATGTCATGGTTACATTTGAGTAATGAAAAAATGGTTAGAAATGCTATTGCAAGAGCAATACTTTCCACTCATACCTTGGGATGTTTGATTTGAAAGAGAACTTATTTTACTTCTAATTATAACTATTATAATTATCTATTAACTCCACCTGCTCTTTCATCTGTTTCTATATGCAGATGTCTTTCACTTTTAATTTTTCTGTAATGAGTGTTTTGTCAGAGTGATTGTTACTTGGGGTGCTTTAACTGTACGCTGTTCCTCATGTCTCTCGGCGTATGGAGAGCTGTTTTCTTTTCCGTGCCCCGTTGTTAGTGTGCGATAAATTCAGAATCAGCTGCAGCCAATGGACAGACCAAATGTTGTGGCCAATGAGTTCAGAAGTCTTTAGTCTTCAGTAGAATCCAAAGCTGTGTTTGCACTGCATGGTACCAGCTCCAGGACAGAAAGTCCCGTCTGTAAGGTTAGGACTGTCATGACTAGCTGTGCTACTGATGCCCACCCATTGCTCTAAATGGGACAAGAGGATAGTGTGATCAACTCTGTCAAAGGTTGCACTGAGATTTAGGAGTAGCCTACCTCACAAAGCGTAAATTAAAGTCAGTTAATACAGTTAGTACTTGCCTTGTCAAAAGAAGGGACAAGTTTCTGCTTTTGCACTAGGAACTATCTTGTATTCCTCTAGTTTTATCTCATTACTCATATGAAAGGTGGTGGGATTTACTAGATCAAAGTACGATCAGGTCAAATTCAGTGACATTTTTTGTGTCATTTGGTGGCATTTACCTATCGGTTTGTGCACCTGTACCTATCTGTTGGAAATTTTCACAGGAGGCCCTGTTTTCATGGCGGTAGCGTTAGCGACAGTGAAAGCATTAAAAGCCAGCGGCATAGTCTCCGGGGTGTGGTCACCTTATTAAATTATTATTGAATTTTTTGTCACCAGCGTTTTGTTGGCAATAAACCAACATAATCCCAGTGTTATCTTGGGAAATGGGTAAGAAGAGGAGTTAACGTCACTATCGTTATCAACAGGTGGACAAAGGCCTGTCGTGGAATTCTACAGCAAAAACGAACAGTCAGATGGTCTTCAGGCCTTTAATGCTGTGACAGCAGGAGAATCATACACACCAAAGCTTGGAGGTAGATTGTCAATGTGACAGAGGTGACAGAAAGCTTTTAAAGTCTTCAGATTTTACATATACTTTGCATGTCTTACATAGTCAATTAGGTAATTAAGCAATAAAAACTTTCCAGAAACAAACCTAGCTAATGAACAGGTCTAGTCGTAAATTCCAGGGAAGTAACTGATCACCTCTAACTGAGATAAGCTGGTAGAAGGTCTGATCCATTGCACATACCACCAGTTTAACTCTGAGGTCATACAAAGGCTAACGTAATACATGATTTTAATGATAAATTTCCTTCACACTTCCCTCCTGATAATATTAATAATGATGATGATAAAACGTAGCAATGCAGCTCAAAGCACTTTACAGCACAGAAATTACATGCACCGAGTGCCTCACATGTAAATAGACAGAATGAACATAAAACCAGGGATGAATGCTATAATTAAGATAAGATAAGATAAGATAAGATAAGATAAGATAAGATACTCCTTTATTAGTCCCACAGTGGGGAAATTTCCGGCATTACAGCAGCAAAGTAGATAGCAAGGTAAGAGACATAATAATAAATATCAACAAGCAATCAATAT
>OMLB01035130.1:12253-38882 GCA_900302555.1 Myripristis jacobus | reverse complement strand
TCTATTTGCAGCCGGGCAACTAGGCCAGCCAGGCCAGCTCTCACAATTGTTGGGATAAGGAGGCTGTCCAGCCCAGCCTAGTGGTAGCCCACGCCTGGCGAGGCCTTAACACACAACAAAAACCTCAGTCTTGCTTTTTTTTTTCTCACTAAAATACTCGCATTTCCTATGAAAGTGACTCAACAACGCCAGATTTGTTTTTATTTAGCAGAGGAGAAGAACAAGATGAGGAACAGAGGCAAGAGAGGGGGGAGGCGGGTCGGTTGTATAGTTTGTGGTAGGCTACTGTCCAATCATACTGGTGTTAACTGTGGTGTGTGATGTAAGTTACATTTGCATGAAATACTAGCACGTATCAACAGTTGTGCCTTTGTTGGTCATTGCACAGGCTCTTCAAAACGTTGCTCTCAAAAGTGGAGTTACAATGTTTCTACTCTGAAACATTTGGTCAAACGTCAGAACTGCCATACCAGTGTGTTTACATTAGCTGCACTAACTGTAAGATTTTTTTTTATTATTTTTATTTTTAGCACAGTTTTATTGAATGTTTTTTTTTTTGTATCAGTTAAAGTACCTATTTTTGATTAGGTGTGCCTAAGCAGCAGGATTTGGGTAGAGCATTCGTCTAAGATTACATCCATTTCACTTATCGCTCAGTAATGTGGTTCAGTTTCATTGCCAACATATGAACGTGGTTTGCTTTAGTTTGCTTTTGACTTGTTGCATGTTTTGTGCTCCTTTTTTTGTTGTTTTTACACGATCTTCCGTCTGCTGTGTTTGTATCAGTTGGAAGTGTGACCTCTCAAGTTTGTTCCTGCTTCCCCGTCTCTGTCCGTCCTCTGTCTCGCCAGTGTTTTGTCAGAAGGTCTTAGTTTTAACAGGCAGTACCAGCACAACTCAGTGGCTTCTTGTGTTTTCTGCCTCTTTGCCAGTCCGTCTGGGAAGAAGTTTCGGAGCAAGCCTCAGCTGGCCCGTTACCTTGGTAACCAGATGGACCTCAGCTCCTTTGACTTCCGCACGGGGAAGATGCTGATGAGCAAGCTTAACAAGAACCGCCAGAGACTGCGCTATGATAACAACAACCAGAACAAGGTGAGATGAAACGTCTCACGGCTCAGAGTCACCGTCCCGTTAGCCGCAAGTGCATTTTGAACGGGCGCTGGTGATGGCTCTAGGACAGGCAGTGTTTTGACCCTTTCTGAGAGAAGATTGCAGATAGTGCTGACAGTGTTAGATTGCACCCTGATAATCTGTTAATAGGATAGATTGAGCAACACTGCATATGAAACACCCCCATATAAATGCTTCATGTGAAGGAGAATAATCCGTTAAGCCTTACCCAAGTTGGAATTTTGACCTGGTTGAAGAACCTGGGTTGTTCTTGTGAAAATCTGTTTCTCCATTACACTATTACAGCTTGTTGTAGTGGTCATCACTTACTCTAATATATAAGTTTGATCACCACACCAGATGGCAGTGTGTTGGTGAACAAAAAGCTGCAGCAGTAGAGGAAGAATTTGGACTGAGTACTCATTTTGGAGTGTGTAGAATTGAGTCATGGTGTGTCTTCTGATATAACTCTGTTGAAACGCTGTTTGATTTTCTGACTGAGACACTTATCATCTTGTTTGATGACAGTCAGCAGCTTCATGTATTGTAACTCACTTTCTCTTGTTCTTTTTCCTGTTATCCATCCTCTCCTTGTAACTCCTCATCCTCATCCTCTGTATATGTGTTTTTATTTTCAAGGGTAAACCCGACTTGAACACGTCGCTCCCAGTCAGACAGACGGCCTCCATTTTTAAGCAGCCTGTTACCAAGGTTACCAACCATCCCAGCAACAAAGTCAAGACAGATCCTCAAAAAGCCGTCGACCAGCCCAGACAGGTAAAACTGCCTCAGCTGATTGTCGTTAGCAGCCTCATGTGCAAACTGGAGGCGCCTCTGTTTGATATGACAGGTGGAATGAAAGGTGCAGCTTTGCTGCTGGAAAAGCCAGACTTGAGTTTGACAAGTTTGACAACTTTTGATAGTCTAATTTTTTTCTTACACACTCTTTTGCTTCTGAAGGGTTGAATTTCTATCTTTCAAAACTGGCCACTGATGTTATGAACTCTCTTTTGTGTCCACAGCTGTTTTGGGAGAAGAAACTTAGTGGTCTGAACGCTTATGACATTGCAGAGGAGCTGGTGAAAACCATGGAGCTGCCCAAAGGCCTACAAGGTGATGTGCTGTTGTTTGTTAGTATTCCGTCAGACAAAATGAACTCATTATGTTATGTTCTTGCAGAAGTTAATTTGCCAGCAGCAGAGCTTATTCTTTGGTCCAAACCATACAGTAACCAGACTAACAGATCTCTCGTAACCACCCTGCTGTCCCCCCAGGCGTTGGTCCAGGCTGCACGGACAAGACCCTCCTGTCGGCCATTGCGAGCGCCCTCCACACCAGTGCAGCTCCCATCACTGGCCAGCTGTCTGCTGCTGTCGAGAAAAACCCCGGCGTCTGGCTCAACACCACCCAGCCGCTGTGCAAGGCCTTCATAGTCACTGATGAAGACATCAGGTACGCAAACACAAGACACATGGCGCCCAGATAAGTTGTCGTTGTATGGTGTATGGGGCCTTGACTGGTATCTCGTACAGGTTAATGTGCAGAAAAGTCAGATAGAAAATTCAAGACCTGTGCTTGGTGATGTGTTTTATTGCATTGCACCAGACTCAACTAAATAATGTCATAGTAATGGTTCTACTTGTTTATGCATTTGATGTTGGCTCCCATCTCATGTAACCAAGCCCAATAAAAACTGTTTTTTGCAAAGTCACCAGCAAATTTGTAGATGTGAAAGAATGCAGAATGCCATATCTGAAGTAATGTTGGAGTCTAATGTCATTCTGTTTTTACTAACCTGATTTTGAAAAGCTTAGTTTGTCACAGCTTTTAATGTCCCACCACAAACGAAACCAACTCTCTCTAAAAACAAACTCACTTTCCTCCGAGCCGATGCAGTGGCTGAGCTCAGTGGGGCCATAACTGCCAGCGGTAACAGTTTCCTGTTGTACGCTCATGTAGGAAACAGGAGGAGCTGGTGTACAGTGTGAGGAAGAGGCTGGAGGAGGCTCTCATGGCTGACATGCTGGCTCATGTTGAGGAGGCCGCCAGTGAAGGAGAAGCTCTGAAGGAGGAGGGCAACAGCAGCGAGGACACGGAAGGCGTATAGCACAGGTAGGCCTGGTTCTGCTGTTGCACAGGCGGGCCGAAAGGTTACAGTTACATTGAGCACAAAGAGGGCGGAAGGAGCCTGCCTAGAAACTTCTGTTGTTTTAACCATAGAGTTCATCACAAGCATATCTTATGATCAAGGACATCTTTATTGTCCCTGAGGGGAAATTAAAGAACTTTACAAAGAAAGTATAGAGTGTAGAGCAGCATGATGAAACACAAGCACGAGGAAGCAAAACAAAGCACAAAACACAGAATAGCAGGTTCTGGCAGGATATGGGAAGCCTGCCAGTCCCACATAGCTTAGCCCGGTGGTTGTCACAGTGTGGTCCTCAGTAAAATGAGGAATGGCTTAATTACACTGTAATTTGATCCGCTAGAAGTACTTTGGATACAAAAAAAGAATGAATGAAAGGCTATTTTAACTTTGGTTTAATCTTTCAACTTTGGATCTATTTGTTAGCTAATTTGTAAACACAAGCCTATATACATTTCTATGTCAGCATCCCTATTAGGGCTGAACAGTATTGTAAAAAAAAATCATTTTGCGGTTAAGTTTACAAATAGTGTGATATGATTGATTATTTTAGTAGGAATGATCATTTTTGCACCATAATTTAACATTTCACTTAAGAAACAAAACATCACTTTACCAAACAAACGTGTTTTCTTCCATCTGGAGAACCTGATTCTTAGACCGGGGCATCTCAGCGGCACAGTGTTTGTCATGTGTTTCATTTTTAGCAAAAAATTGCAGCTCTTGCTGTTTGAATATTGCATGGGGCCATATTGATAATATTTTGGTTAATTGTTCGGCCCTAGTCCCTCGGCCAAATTCACTTCATATGGAGGTTGGAGGCTTAACAAAACTCAACCTGGAGGTGCAGAACTTGATAAAGTTTGAAAATCCCAGCCTGCCTGACACCAGCCAGCCAGAGGTCCTTGATGCACACAAGCAGAAGGTGCTGGGACAAACAAATCAAATCCAATCAAATGGACAGCATCATGGACAACGTGTGGGCAAGGATGTAATATGGACAGTGGAATTACAGGCACTTTGGCTCACACAGAAACCTCATAAAACCCTGTTGTGTTCACCTGCTCATCAAATTGCAGATGAAAAACAGCTGTAGACTTCAGTTTTGCCGTGTTGCATCTGAGTTACAAAATGCTCAAAGCCATTGCATGTTCATTTCATTTCTCACATGGATTTAAATTTAAGATGAAAAGTAGATTAAAATGAAAGGTGAGACGGAGTTTGATCCCAAAACACACACTTTTCTCTCGCAGGGTTTTGCGAAGTCCGGAAGGGTTTGTCCGACACCTGCTCACCCATGACCATGAACAGTAGGAGCCCTCCACCAGTCCGACCCCGAAGAACTCCTCCTGCGTCTCTGCTCCTCGATTAAAAGCTAAGCCTCACCCACGCCAGTTCGACCTACAGAACAGTCTTCCCCCTCGCCTCACCCTCTGTCCTGCGCTGCGAGTCTCAGGCGCTGCCATCCACCATCTCCCCCGCTGGTTGGGACTCTGGACTCCAGCGCTCACGAAACAACTCGGACTGAGTCATCCTTAAACCAGTTGACCGAAATAATGACATTTTAAAATCGTTCCCTCAACAAAAGAAGACGACAACGTTCAAGGATTAAAAAAGTTTATCAAATTCAGTGTTCAATAATACGTGTATTTTCTACTAAAAGGCATTGTATGGGTTTGCATTTTTTGCGACAATCATGTCAAATCCAAACCTTTTATGTACACAGGTTCAAAAAGTAATTTGGGTGCTTTTTTTTGTTTCGGGCAGATTGGAAATGAATGTTTTGTATTTTTGACATGTCTATTTCTGGAATTTTATGATGCACTCCATGAGTAGTACAACGCAACACACATGGACTGTCTTTTTATAGTGGATCCACATGAGTAGAATGCAACTCTGTTGAGTAGAACTAATGTGTTTCAGCCTCAGGGCCAATATGAAATAGTTTAGTGAAGTTGGTGAAGTTGCCGATACAGATATTGCAATCTGAAATGTGTGTAAATCCATTTGAGGAGACAGTTATTCAGTTTTCATTGTATTCTCAAGGAAATATTATCTTTTGATGTCAGTTGTTACGAATCATGTTTCAGTATTGACCAAAGAGGAGCCATGTCATTTGAGAGGAGATTTAAGACTTTTCCAGTTTTGTCTAGCTATTTTACCCTAAAGCAATCACTCGGCCCTGTTATTGCAGTCAAAAATTAAAGTAAATATGATGGTGATTAGCACAATGGCGAGAAATGACTTGAAACCTCTTTCTATTGTATAATTGTTACTGTTTTTAACACTCATTATATCATATAGGTGCTTACTGACGTTGTGAAACATTGCTGTTTTGTGCCAAAGCTTTGTTTCTCCCACAGCCTCAGTTCATTTTGGGTTTTTTTTTTTGTTTTTTGTTTTTTTTTTGTTAGTGATACCACACACATGCTGCCTCCTAGTAAACCCACGCACAAAATTGGTGACAAATTAAGTTACAATTGATTTGTTGTTTGAATCTTCATTTATTTTTGAGGGAGAGAGTCATTTTGTATGTTTTATCCCTGTTCCTCAAGGTTTGATGGTGATTCATGTATCCAACCGAAAATTATGAAATCCCCTACTCAATATCAGCAGGCTGATTGCTGAAATGATTTGATTGTATTACTTATTAAAATGAGTCAGTATGTCACTTGGGGCGCCGTCTCTTTTTTTTTTCCCAAGCAAAGTGTGAACCAGCAAAGTATTTTGAGGATACTTGTCAAAGTTTCAGTTCTAACTCTGGTTTATTTATTTATTGATAGTTTATTTGATAGGACTAATTCAGTGTACACAGACAAAGTGAAAACAGCTATCCAGTGCAAGTATTGTAGTGTTAGTAGCGGGTGCTTAACTTCCAATGCCTATCCTGAGAAGGGCTTTTGTAAAAATAAGAGACTAAAATAAAAAAATAACAAGGTACACTGATCTTAACCTGTTCTTAATGTAGCCTGAACATCCAAAAGTACCATCCAGAAGAGCTCCTCTGCCTGGCAGTGATCACTCCAACTTTGAGGTCAACTGCATTGAAAGTGTTTTCTAAATGGGTGAATCACTCCATCCAGTCGCTGCATCCTCACACAGATTAACAGTTAACCCGACGGTCCTCGCGCGTCTGTCAGCCTGGACAAAGTACACACACTTGGACAGGATCTGCAGAGGAGCAGAGGCCACCGGCTTTTCTTACAGAGGAGACCTCTGCTTGTTGAAGTCATCACTAATGTCTCCTACCTCATATTAATATAAATGGCAACTATGGAGTTATACAGCAAGGTAAGACCGGATGAAGGCTGAACTGAACTGTATACTGGGTTGTTAGATTTTGAATGTCTTGTTTTATTCTTCACTTAGCCAGTTAAGTGTTTCCGTTAGTGTTGCGGTTAACTATGCATTAGGGTTATTAGAAACAATTTGTGAATGATGATGGATATTTTTTTTTTTAGCATTGTGCCATTGATCTTGTGCAGGGAAGTGACTTCAGCAAAGCAGCTTTTTGGACACAGCTCATTTATAATAGAAGGTTGCCTGCCAGATCTTTGTGTGTCTAATCCAATTCCTAATAACAGCACAATTAACAATAGATTTTCTCTGACAAGATTTTCAAACCCGTAATTTAAGTTTCGCCTCCAAATGGTGAAGGATGTATCCCGTTAAATTGATAGAGCAGTACCTGTGTGAAGCAAAATGTATGTTGTAGTGTTTGGGCACTTAAATAAATGGGTTAAACCTGGAGAAAAAAAAGCTCTGGGATAATAGCTAATCCTTACAAGGAATGTTAGAGGGATGACCAGTGTTAATTTTTAACACTGTTTAGGAGCCTTTAATGCTGATGGGTGACAAATGTCTAGGTGGGGCCAGGAAGTGCGCATGGACAGTGGCTGACTGAAAATAAAACATTATGTAATGCTCTCCTCTTCTGGACTCCAGCCGGGTCTGCCTCTCTCCCCCTCCGTCTCTGTCTCTTCATCATTTAGCCGACTTTCACAATCACATGATCTTAGTATTAACGCACCTGAAGCAGTGTGTTCCTTTTGCAAGGGGGCCAGTGTGTGGATTCCAGATCCAGATGCAGTATGGGTTTCAGCCCAGATCCTTCAGGACTACAGGCCTGGAGAAACACATCTGCTGCTGCGGCTCTCTGATGGCAGGGTGAGACCCACAGCATCGCCCTGTCACCCAAACAACTCAACGCAAAAACACTCAACCATCATCATCCTCCTCATAACACAGCATCACGCCAAGCTCCGTCTTCCTCCCTCTTTATCAAATACCATAAATAGCCAAGACATCCCACAACACAGACAGTTAATTCTCCTCTTGCTGGCAGGAGGCGCAGTACCCAGTGGCGGCCCCTGCTGATCTCCCCCCTCTGGGGAACCCCGACATTCTGGAGGGGGAGAACGATTTAACCGCTCTCAGCTTCCTCCATGAGCCTGCCGTCTTGCACAACCTGCGGGTTCGATTCCTGGACTACAGCAGTATCTACACTTACTGCGGTGAGACAGTGGGTGGAGGGACAGTTAAAAAAAAAAAAAAAGACTGAAAAAACCCCCCACAAAACTGGAGGGGCGTGAGAAATAGGAGGTTGTGATCCAGGAGCTTTGTGTTTGCAGCTGGCAGCTTCTGGGCCCTTCTGTGTTTATAATCACAGATCATTATCCCTTCTTTATTACAGTCGGGTGAAGGTTCACGGGCCAGCTCTTTCACTGCCAGACTATATAAAGTTGGTGGCAAAGTGGTAGTTACATATTATTCCTTATTCTTTATTTCTTATTGAAATGAAGATTTATTTAGATTTGCAGTTGGATGTACAGTAGAAATGCTAAGATTTCTATAAGGGATATTCCATTATTTTTTTCCAATCTTTACTTAACACAGAAAAAAGTCCAATTGAAGTTAAAACCTCTTTTCGAGTGGGGTCCTGACCAAAATTGGAAAACAAATGCAAACATTTTTAGGGATTTAAAAAAAATATGCATGCTCTTATAGTCAAAAATAGATGTAGTTATGCAACAGCATCCTTTTTCTCCCACTGAGGTCACTTTGTCTTCCCACCCTTCAGGTATTGTGCTAGTGGCCATCAACCCGTATGATCAGCTGCCAATATATGGAGAGGAGGTGATAGATGCTTACAGTGGCCAGGACATGGCCGACATGGAGCCTCACATCTTCTCTGTGGCCGAGGAGGCGTACCGCACCATGACCAGGTACAGGGAGTCAGAGGCAACCAGATGGCCATCCGCACCTAACATGTAACGTTTCACATGTAACCTTCAAAGCCTGCAGATTTTAATAGAAACACGCACACGGAATTAGATATTTCCCACTTCCTCTGGCTAATGGCATACATGTGGTGTTTGACTTTGATGATGGGAACAACATGTACAGAGCTACTGTCACAGTCTCTGAATCTGTGCAGGGAGGAGAAAAACCAGTCCATCATCATCAGTGGGGAGTCTGGCTCGGGAAAAACAGTCTCAGCCAAATTCACCATGCGCTACTTTGCCGTGGTGGGCGGAGCCGCACAGCAGACCAGCATAGAGGAGAGGGTTCTGGCTTCCAACCCGATCATGGAGGTGATGGATAGATGGATGGAGAGATAGAGCAATGCATGGGTGTATTAGTCAGGAAAAATCATTTGCTATTGAGATTTTCGAGTGTTTGATTCCAAAAACACCCCCCCCCCAGAAATATTATATAATGCAAACACTGCTTTCTCCTTCAAAGGCTATTGGGAATGCAAAAACCACTCGAAATGACAACAGCAGCCGTTTCGGGAAGTACATCGAGATTGGTTTTGGCAGAAAGGGGGACATCATTGGGGCAAACATGAGGACATATCTGTTGGAGAAGTCAAGAGTCGTCTTCCAGGTAACCTCCTCTTCACTGCTGGATGAAGAAGATAACTTAAAAACTTCTCACCCCAAAGGGCTTTTCATATCAGAATCTCTAATCTACTTAAAGTGCCACTGTTACCGCCACAAAGATCATGTATTGGTCCATAAATGTAGACTGCATATATTTCTGTGTGTGTAAGGCATCGTCCGAGAGGAACTACCATATCTTCTACCAGCTGTGTGCCTCCAGAGAGCTGCCTGAAATGAGGGCCTTCAGACTGGGTGAGCCTCCCCCACATCCCACCCAGTCACTTTGTCTCAAAATGTTACCATGTTGACTCACCATACAATCTCCACAGACTGTCATATAACATTTGGGGGAATACGGCCTCATTTGAGACATTTGGTTGCAATATGACTTCTAAAATGTTTGCATTTATGTTATGTGTGTTTTGTGTACTCCCTCCAGATGCACCTGAACATTTCCGCTACACTAAACAGGGAGGGGAAATGCAGATACCCGGCACTGATGATTTGATGGATCTGGAGCGCACTCGCAATGCTTTTACCATTCTGGGTATAGTATTAATATTCACACGCAGGATTAATTCTTTAATAGTTACATTTTAAAGTGCTGTCTTTTAGTTTGAGGTGTGTTTCATAATGGCCTCATATCATAAAGATAAATCTGAGAGTTCTTTGCAGAAAGAGTGGCCAGATGCAAGGCAACAAGTTGCAATCAGAACTACATTTCCTCTTGCACTGCACAAAATATATATGTATATTTTTTTATATTTAAAATTTTCATTAATTTTTCACTGCACAAAATATTAACAATTTAGAGAATGTTACTTCCATAAATTCCAACCCATAACTATAAAAATATTCTGCAAAATGTCAGTGTTTTTGGAGAAAGATGGATGTATGCTACATTGGATGCAAAATATATTTTAAAGTCATAATGCACAGGAAACAGAAAATGTTTTCTCCTATTTTATTTGTGTTGTCAGTCACTATATTTTAACTTGCATTTGCACTCTATGTATGCATTGACAATGACTTCATTTGTGTTTCATGCCAGCAAAGCTCATTTGAATTGAATTGAATCTTTGCTGTTGATGTTGAACCTGCAGGTGTGCAACCTGACCAACAGATGGAGCTCTTCAGGATCCTGGCAGCTGTCCTGCACCTGGGGAATGTCAACATCCAAGCTAGTGGGAGAGCTGGTGATCGCAGTTACATTGATGTAAATTTTTTTTGTATCATGTACAATGTGTCTCCCTGTGATTGCCATTTGTCCTCAGAGTCCCCAGAGCACTTTCCTCCTTATATAGGCAATGTTGCTCCTATTAGTCTGCCAGTGCATGTTCCTAAGTTTTGTGTCTTTTTCAAGGCAGAGGACCGCTCTCTGGCAGTCTTTGCCAAGCTGTTAGGCGTGGAAGGCTCCCAGATGGCCCACTGGCTGTGTCATCGCAGGCTGGCGGTAGGGGGAGAGCTGCTGGTCAAACCCATGACGGGTCAACAGGCTGTGGACGCCAGGGACGCCCTGGCTAAACACATCTATGGCCAACTATTCACCTGGACTGTCCAGAGGCTCAACTCAGCCCTGCGCACCCAGGCAGCCCGGGCCAAATCCTTCATCGGGGTGCTGGATATCTACGGGTGAGTTAGTGAATTTGCTCAGTGGCACTGGATAAATGATTCTTTAATACGCTGGAAGTTTGTTTTTGTCAGAGAGATTAGCTGGTGTTAGGCAGTGTATTGAACCTTAAGGTGACAAATACTGTCCTGATGTCTTCAGTACTGAACTCACTAGGCTTCCCTCTCTCCGGCAGGTTTGAGACCTTCGACAGGAACAGCTTTGAGCAGTTCTGTATAAATTATGCAAATGAAAAACTGCAGCAGCAGTTCAACAGGGTAAGTCATGTGACAGTGTAACAAGCCATGCCTCTCAGTCCCTACATGTTTGTTTTTGCCAAAGGACAGTTGTGTGTTACCATCCTCATGAAATCAACCCCTTCCCTTTCCGGATAGACTCTGGTACACTTTAATGGAACAGTCTTACTTAATGTCGTTAGTACCACCGTGTTTACCTGCTATTTCATGTCAAAATGCTTACAGTGAAAAAGGAATTTGCTATTCTGTTCTATTCATCTTACTTCATTGCCATGCCATACAAAAGCCCCTATTACCAAAAGCAACAAAACAGCACATTACAGCAACACTTTATAAATACAATCAGTTATTAACTATGATGATGTCATTAATGGCAACAAATGGTTCAGTAAAATCATGTTAATCAATCGCTCACTTAATATACAAATGTAAATAAAATATTTTTCCACTGGTAATGTTGTTCCTGTTTGAAATTTCTATACCTCAGAAATGTAGCTTGTCTCACATATTCATAGCCGCTGAAATGCAGGAGGAAGAGCTGCTCTCTTTGCACCTCTCTTTGGGACCAGAACAAGCACAGGCTGTCCTCCCTGTGGGCTCACTCACTTTCTATCTTGTCAAGGATTTTCACCTTTTTTTTTTTTATCAGCCACAGTGGTCTGTCAGTCATCTTGAACTGTCTACTCAGGGACGGATATATTTCTTGTTTGCTCTGGCAACTGATCGTTTGATTTTCTCCTGATCTTATTATTCCCTGTTTTTTCTGATTTCTGATTTGCCTGATCCTATGTGTGCCCCCTCCTGTCTGCTGTGTGCAGCACGTGTTCCAGTTGGAGCAGGAGGAGTACATGCGGGAGGAGCTGGCCTGGAGCAGGATCGAGTTCAGTGACAATCAGCAGTGCATCACTCTTATAGAGGGACAGCTGGGCTTGCTCGATCTGCTGGATGAAGAATGCAGGGTTGTTTGCACAGTCTCTCCCTCTTCCTTTCATCTTTCTTTTTCTCCCTGTTTCTCCCTGCGTCTCTTTTTCTGTACCTTTCTTCCTTCTCTCTTACATACGTGCCCAAAAAATAAATAGTTTTGCACGAGGTGTCACTTGAAATAAAACTGCAATTGTCCAGAAACTACTAAATATTCTCACTATTTCAAGGCAAAATATTCCAGTCAAAAATATCCACCAATGCCACTCATTGAGACTTAAGGCTCTGTGATTGTTGTGTGTTTGAATGGCCAGATGCCAAAAGGCTCAGAGGAGAGTTGGGCACGGAAACTGTACGACCAGCACCAGAGCGGCAAGGCCCACCCTCACTTTCGCAAACCTCGCATGTCCAACAGCGCCTTCATCATCCTGCACTTTGCTGATACGGTGAGAACTGGGGATCGACACGCCGCCGCTCTGTAAACACCACAGAGCAGCCACCTGTGTGTGCCCTCCATGTTTTGCTCTCCAGCGAGGAGCAATTTAAAACCATGCCAAACAAGTTTAATAATATTTTAAGTTGTCTTCGGTATGGTTGCATTTGTATTAACGGATTTTCTTTTCTTTTTCCCGTTTTTTCACATCAGGTACAATATGAATGTGATGGCTTTTTAGACAAGAATCGAGACACCGTCTTTGAGGAGCCCATTAACATTCTGAGAGCAAGTCAGGTAGTGTTGTGTTTGATATCTGTCATATTTCAGTTCTCAGTTCAGGTCTGTGTGAGGAGGGAATCGCTCAGTTTTCCTCTGTTCTCTGCTCTGTGTCTCTTGGTGCACACTTACATCTCTGTGTGTGTGTGTGTGTGTGTGTCAGTCTGAGCTGGTGGCAGAGCTGTTCCAGCAGGAGCCCGCAGGAAGCAGCGTGTCCCTGACGGGCAGTGTGTCCTCTCTGGCCAACGGGAGCATTCGCGCGGGGAAGAGAGCCCACAGAGAGCATAAACTGACTGTGGGCTTCCAGGTGAGAAGAGTGCTCATGCTTCCTGTGGGCTAAGCAAAACAGTAACACTCGGCAACTCAGTTTATTCTCATGAATTTGTTTGTGCCCATCAGTTCCGTCAGTCCTTACAGCTGCTGATGGACGCTCTCAACAGCACCACTCCGCACTATGTTCGCTGCATCAAACCCAATGACTTCAAAGAGCCTTTTGTGTAAGTCAGGCCCCGTCCTTATTTGCTTGTCCCAGACACATTATTATTAGATTTCACATGACTTGTACTGGGTGACTTTCCCTGTTAGGTTTGACCCGAAAAGGGCAGTCCAGCAGCTGAGAGCCTGTGGGGTGTTGGAGACCATTCGTATCAGTGCTGCAGGTTATCCATCCAGGTACTGATGGGAACATTGTTCTTACTCTCAAAAAAGCTTTCATATATACCACAGCTCTCTTTCTGGGTTTTGTTTATAATGGCAAAAGTAAGATTATTAGTTGCCTGTTAGGCCAAATGATGAACTGACATTCTGGTGTAAGCTTATCCATCAAACAATTTTCTTGAGGATATCTCCTCTAATTTTTGTTGCAAGATGGACGTATGAGGAGTTCTTCAGCCGGTACCGCGTTCTTGTCCGAGGTCCTCAGAGCCGGGAGCAGGCCCAGGCCTCATGCCGCCAGGCCCTGCCTCAGCTCATCCCCGACCCAGAGCAGTACTGCTTTGGAAAGACCAAAGTGTTCTTCCGGGCCGGCCAGGTGGCTCTGCTGGAGAGGCTGAGGGCCGAGAGGCTGCGAGTGGCCGGAACAATCATCCAGAGCTGGGTGAGAGGGTGGCTGGCACGCATCCGATACACCAGGATCTGCTGGGCAACTGTCACCATACAGAGATACTGCAGAGGAGCTCTGGCTAGACGGTGAGCAGGGCGCTGTGTGTGTGTGTGTGTGTGTGTGTGTGTGTGTGTGTGTGTGTGTGTGTGTGAGAGAGAGAGAGAGAGAGTAAATTAATTAATTTGCTGATTGTATTTGTGGTAGGTATATAATATGTATGTATGTATGACTTCCCTGTTTATCTCATTACTGCAGCAGGCAGTCCTCCCACTTAAGGGGTCATAGGTCAACTTACTAGTTAATGAGAACAGTCATAAAAGTCATCCAGCTGTCCCTGGGGGATTGTGCTTTCTGCTATGAATACACTGTGATAGTAGGAGAATATCATTACAAAGCAAAAGGACTTACCTTTCAATGATTAAAAGTTTGTATTTTTTTTTCTTTAAATTATATGGCCTATATTTTCATAAATTAACATAATAAACATGATAAACCACATAAAAATTTCATGTGTAGTGATTTTTAGTTGCATGCAGTCTCCTATTGCCCTTAAACGTCATTTCCTATGGAAACATGGAACGAGCTCAAAACAGGATGTTATTTATTTATTTATTTATTTTTATCATATTTTGTGTAAACTTACTAAATGCCCTCCACAAAACTCAAACTGATCAATTTAATAAAACATGTCTTCGGAGTCTATGTTCTTGTCACTTAATAAAAAAGTTGACCGACAGGCTAATCCTGTGGTCACATTCTTGTGTCTGGTCTGTGCTACAGGCTGGTCCTGACTCTGCGCTACACCAAGGCAGCCTTAGTCATCCAGAAGACGTACCGCATGGTCGTGGTCAGGCAGCTGTTCCTCATGATCCGCCAGGCCACCGTCACCATCCAGGCCTTCACCAGGGGGACGCTGGCTCGCCGCAGACACCGACTGGTCAGCAGTCGATGACAGGCTTTACCTCATCTATCTTCTTCCAAAGCTGTTCAAAAATGATCTTCACATGCTTTAAGTTTTAGTACATCTGGCCTTATTTTATTGTTGTTAAGCAACAGGACCTCTGCAGAAAAAGTCAATCATGCACATGGTTTGTAAACTGAGTTTTAGTTTCTTACTTCCAAGTCAAGCTCACCTCAGCTGATTGAAATTTTAAATTTTCTCCCCAGATGGTGGCTGAGCGGGCAGCCTTGTTACTGCAGGCGAGAGTGCGTGGCTGGTTGGCGAGGAGGGCGTACAGGCGTGTTAGGGAGGCAGTGGTGTTCATGCAGTGCTGCGTGCGCCGCAGGGCCGCCAGGAGAGAGCTGCTCAAACTGAAGGCCGAGGCGCGCTCAGTGGAGAGATACAGGGAGCTCAACAAGGGCATGGAGGTCAAACTGATGCAGCTGCAGCTGAGAGCCGACCAGGAGGTGGGTGAGGCTTCGCTGAAGAGGAGTTTATATCTTTCTTAGAATGGAGTGTAAAGAATAGGTTTGGGATTTTTCAGTATTAAGCTCTTAATGCCTTTTACAGCACAATGGTAGTTTCAGTGATGAGAAACTTACCACTCTGCTGCAGCTTCTTCTTCATGTCAGCCTTCAACACATTCCAACAGGACATTCATTTTTGCCCTCGAAAAACATTTTAGATGTTCTTCTTCTTTTTAAATCTTTTTTTTTTAATTCTTTTGATATTACATGTATCCAGACAAGAGCAAAACACACATCAGGCAATTGTCAGAAAGCAACTATACAACATCTAATCAACATGTAGTCAAACTAACAAAACAACCATAACATTTACCCATGACACAGACTCATATACCCATCTCCCCTCCCCCAATACCCCAAAAAACAAGTCAAAATGAAACAACATAGCAAGCCATGTTGTCACTCATCCTCCATTTCCTCTCTGTTCATACTAATTTAAGCCCCAATAACACAATGATTGATTATGTCAAACGTTAAGACTCCCAGCCCTCAACTGCTTGATCCAGTGCCTGAGGGCCATATGATCTGACTTAATATATTTACACAGAAATACAAATATACATATCAACATGTCAATATACGCCGGACCATATTCCCAAAAACAACTAAACGTTCTTTTTGAAAACCGGGAACTCGCAGCACAGTCAAACACATCTTGAAGCTGTCCACCTTAAAAATAACTGCAAATAGTGCTCTCTAAGCAGTTTTAGTTGGCATTTACAAGAATACATTTCCTTTCTATAAAACTACAACATTCTGCTGCTAAGTCAGCTAATGCTGCTTTCACTTGAACTTGGGCCTCAGATTTTTTACCTGAGGATGTTATAGTGACTTTTAAAGCTGAAAACGAATGTCCTGTTGGATTGTGTTGAAGGCTGGCAAGAGGCTGCAGCAGAGTGGAAAGTTCTTTGCTGCCAGAGCTGGCACTGACGTTGTGCTGTGTGTGGCTGTAATTGGTGGGTATCAACAGTTTGATACAACCTGGGCTGAAAAACATCAATATTTCAAACTTTATAGTCACATGATTTGTTAGTACATATTTGGCAGTGTTCATGCAGTTTCTTTGTGATGGTATTGGTGTGTGTTTGTAGGCTAGGGAGGGAGCTGCTCTGAGAGAGGCCCTCCATGCAGAGCGGGAGGCTGCCGGTGCTGAAATCGAGGCCCTGAGGGGGGCGCTGCACAAATTAGAGAGCCAGAGACAGGAGCCGTCCCGGCCCAGCCGTGCTGTCACCGAGAAGGAGGCAGAGGAGAGGAGGAGGGCCGAGGAGAAGGCTGCTCAGGAGCTCCTTCAGCTCACACAGGTCGGCCTGTGGAGCCAAGAATAACTTGAATAACTTTAAGTAGCTTTTGCAGTGTTGGTGTTTGTCTGTATGAGCATGAGTGAGGAGAACCGATTGTGTGATGATGCACCTTTTACTAACATGAACATCTTGTGTGGAATACTGAAGTACCTTGACTGGGTAACTCATTATCTTTCCTATTCTCCTTGTTTCTCTCACTCTTCATTCTTGATGAAGGAGCTACAAACCCTGCAGAAAGAGAGAGACAGTTTGAGCAAAGAGAAAGAGGATCTCTCTGCCTGCTTGCTGGAGCAAGAAAAAGCACAGGAGGGTAGGTTTTCTTTTTGAAAGTGTTCTGACACTTTCTATAAATGTGTTTCCCTTAACATGTGGTCCTTTAATTCTGTTTTTTGCTGTCTCTCTCATATACCTTCTCTTTCTTCTGTTTCTCTCTTCTGTCTTCTTCTTCTTCTTTTATGTGTGTGTGTGTGTGTGTGTGTGTGTGTGTGCAGAGTGTGTGCGTCAGGCTGTGTCCGAGGCAGGTGCAGCTCTGAGGGCGGAGCTGGATGAGGAGAGGAGAAAGTATCAGGGTCTGCTGAGAGAGTTTACCAGACTGGAGCAGAGATATGACAACCTCAGGGAGATGAGTCTGCTCACTGAGGTGAACACACACCCACACACACACACACACACACCCACACCCACACACACACACACACACACACACACACAATAGTCCTATCTATTCGTGGCCACTTTCGAAAACACTATTTCGGTGTTGTCCTTTTTGCTGCAGTCTCCGATGATTATTCTATCTGTCCTCCTATGCCGACTTCAGCCACACTACATCAGATTCAGTCGGGATTCGTGACTGCTCAAAGTTTTGTTTTTGCACGACAGCGCACCAAGTGCCACAGGCGGACCGACTCCACCCAGAGTCTGACCCTGGAGCCCCTCTCTCCCTCCTCCCCTTCACCGTCCCTCTCTATCCCCCCGGTGTTCCCCTCGCCCCTCACCTCAGCCGCCCCGTCCCCGGAGGAGGTCCGCAGGGTCAGTGTGACTTCTCCCAGCCTGGAGAGGAGAGTCTCCGTCTGGGGCTCCAAGACGCCCATGGTGAGAGACTGTAGGGTCACAAAAAAGAGAAGGAAAAAAAAAAACCCAGCCCACTGGGGCACATCATGAAATCTGATTTTCTTGGAAAAAACACATCTCCCAAAAATTCCCCCGATGTCCTGTTGTTTTGAAGTAAGTTCCTTTGACTAAAAATGCCCTGCTTGAAATCTTAACACATTTTAACAATTTACACAGAACATCATGTTCCCTTGCCATTATTAAACATATTCTTTCTCTTCATCAGTGTCAATGCTTAATGGAGCAGGGCTGTTGTTCTTCAGCCCAGTCAATCAATGTAGTGTTATATTATATCATAACTTTAAGTCAGTGGTGAAAAACCTGCCAAAAATAAGAAAAACATAATTTTAGATATATTCCAGTAAAGGTATAGTATAGTAGTATAGGAAATAGTATAGGAAATATAGTATACTATATAGATAAATATAGTGCAGTAGAAGTATGAAGTCTCACAAAATATAGTTGCACATGACATTCATGTCTGCACCTTCAGGACACACTGATGGAGACGATGGACGTGGCCAAAGACCCAGCAGTGAAGATGAGAGGAGAGGACCTGGCACACGCCTACGACGCCGTGCGAGTGGCGAACAAGTGAGTGCATCGCCTCTCACAAACGAATGCCCATCAGAGGAACGATAAGCTACCAAATGAATTTGCACATATAGTGGGTGGATTCAGTTTTAGAAGTGCTCCGTCCTGCTGTTTTTTCTCTCGTCCTGTTCCCGTCAGGCTTCTGGAGAGCCAGCTGCACAGCCAGCGCGGTCAGTGGGAGCAGGAGCTGCAGGCTCTGAGGAGCCAGCTCGGTCACATGATCTCTGCTCCATCCTCTGTTGCACAGCAGCAGGTATGGATTTAATTAGGGATGCAAAATACAGTTTTTTTCCCCCAGTATGACAATATTTTCCAACTCTTTTGGCAGATTGCCGGTGCTGATACTAATACATGCAGGTATTTTTTCCGCCTAATTGCAGAAGAGAACATCAAATCTCTCCTGCAGAGGAATGAACATATTATGCCTGTTCTTATCATGAAGGCCCACTGGTAGATGCACACATAAAATACAAAGCTTTTCAAAATGTACACTTTCACTGGGCAAAATAAGGGAACGACTTCAACGTAGGTTATGGAAAACATATCATATTTATGTTTATATAACATTTTCTTTCAATCAAAACTGTAAGATTGATCCCACTGAATCAGGCTTGGATGATGCTCTCCCTGAGACAACCAGGGCAAATCTGACCTATTTCACATGTAGGCATGTCACATGACGGCATTCATTTTTATTTCAGGCCAATACCGATATTTCATTTTAAAGCCAATATCGGCTGATGTTATTGACTGAAGTCTGTGGAGGAAAACTGCTTTTTGAAGAACAGCAGTCAAGCTTTCATGGTCTTGCCAACAATTTTGCTCCCTGGGCGTTTGTTTATGATGGATTTTTGTCTATTTGTATACCTCATGACACCCTCTCTCTCCACCTACATCTTCCTTCACGACTCACTCGCTGTGTTTTCATTCCAAAAATAACTCCTACCTTTCTTTATTTTTATTCCAAGCACACTGCCATGTTGCTTATTTAGGAAGTTAAGATTTTTTTTCTCTTGTTGCTCTCATTTCTTTAGCTAAAAGCCTTGAATGTAAAATGCAAATGATGTACCTGTGTGTGTATACAGGAGCTGCAGGAGCTACTAGAAGCTCGAGAGCAGGAGTGTGTGAGGCTGAGGAGGGAGCTGAAGGAGCTCCGAGGCACAGTCGTACTCAGACGACTCCTGGGAAAAGCAGGTGTGATGTGACTGAAGAGATATGATGTATGGAGTCTGTATGGACTCGCCAAACACTCACTATTTCCACGTGAAAACCTCATTATTTTAATTTAGCTTATTTAAGACATCATTGCCTTTGCTGTCTCTAGTGTCACTATCAAGTAAAGCAGAAATGAAAGGAGGACGGGATGCAAAATATTGTAGGAAGGAAAAAAACCCAGAAGATGTCGGCTTATTGAACTTTTACAAATAAAAAAAGTTAAAAATTACTTTTAATCCAAGGGCATTTTCGCTCAACGGGATATGAATGTATGAATTCATATGCATTATAGCCCTTTCTTGCTGGAAGTACAGTTGAATACACTCTCACATGTGTGTGGTGTTGTCTTTCCTCTGCTCCTCTTGTTGTGTGTGTCGCTTTGTTTTTGCAGTCCTGCCTGCAGCTTTGACCCCAGAGGGATCCGCTCCCTCCCAAACCAAACCTGCGGCAGTCACCGGCTTGCTGGAATGTAGGAAAAAAGATGAAGCCAAGCTCATCAAGAACCTCATCACAGGTGAGGCTGATCACCGTCTTAGATTTCTTAGCTTCTCTTTTGCCAGGATTCCCATTGCTTCTGGAAGTTTGGGAATATCAAGGAAGTTTGAGACCTGTATGCCAGAGAACAGAAAACCTGTGGACGTAAGGGAATATTAGGGTCTTTTACAAATGGTCGACTTTACATGGACATTCCACAGGGCAACCTTCAACTTGTTTTACACATTCATAGCATTACCAGTTGGTTTTTCTCAACTTTGCAGAGGCATTCCAAATAAAATAGGAAACATATCTGATGCATTGATATAAGAGAAGTTAGTCTAAAACCAGCACCTCGCCTTAATGGAGGCCCGCTGGTGAACTTACAGGAATATATGAAAACGCATCACTCAACATCCCAAATCAGTTTGTGTTTCACACTCAAGAAAAAATGTCAAGAAAAAATACCAAGTGTAAAAATATCAATTGCTTGACATTTTGATTGATGGAGGCTATCAGTAGTTTTTCTATTTTCTGGTGATTATTGTGTGTTATTGCCTGTGATCTTTGGGAAACTATAAAATGATATATTCTCCTGTGTTTTTATTGGGAAAGTTGGCCCTTGTGATTGCAGTGTTAACAGCAGCAGGTCAGACTGCTGGAGAAACATGGTAGTCCTCCAACACGGCCATCAAGGATGTTCTAGAAAGCCTCCACAATGCCTCTATGGGACAGCGAGCCCAAGTGCCAGATCTTGTCAGGGGACTCAAAAATCTCAGCAGCACCCCTGAATACAGCTCACACAGCAGAATCCATTTTTACAGGAGTTATCTCTAGAACAGCTGCCAAATATGACTTGGTGTTCTTCTCCCTGCCTGTGCCGCTCCTCTTCAGATGTTCGTGTCGACGCGGCCCTGTCTCTGCGCCCCGGTCTGGCTGCCGGTGTGCTGTTCCTGTGCGTGCGCCAGGCTGACTGCAGCGGAGAGCCGGCTCGCGCTCGCTCACTCTGCAGTGCGGCTGTCACCGCCATGAAGGCAGCTCTGAAGGTAACCTCAGTTTGTAGCCCGGTGGGTGAAGCAGACGGTTGGGGTTTGACGCATCGGGGCAGATCAGATCGTGTCAGGCAGGTTGTCACTCAGACAGATATGTGCACGGTTGACTTTGAAACACTCTCTGATGTAAACATTCTGGCACTGATGGCTCTGCCTTATGTAGCTCATGTGTCAAACTCCAACAAGCTGTTCCAAGTAGGAAAAAGTCAACCATAAAAAAACTAAAAATAATAATCTCTGTCTCTCTCTCTCTCACACACACACACACACACATGATGCATATTACACCAGACATGTAGAACTGAAACAAGTGAAAGGCAGGACCGCACACCAAACTTGTTATGCCCTGATGAAGACAGGCATCAAAATGTTGATTAAAAACTGATATTGCATCGCAGCTGGAGAGTGCAAGCCCTTTTGTCCTTTGCTTAGACATATCATACACACACTAAAACACTTTTCATACACACCAGAAGCACCGATGACATTGCAATGACATGTATTTTTCTTGTCTCATCTTTTCTTTCAGAAACATAGTAATGATGTAGATATGACAGCTCTCTGGCTGAAAAATGCCTGTGTGTTGCACGACCTGTTGACCCAACGTGCCCCAAAGGAGGTAGGAGGAACACTGATTTTATTCTTTGCTTCCTGTTGTGTTAGAGTAGCTCAGTTGTTATAAAAGGCCGTGGATGAAAACGACCATCATGCAAAGACGATAAAGCTAAGAAACCATACCTTGTGGTCTGTGTTGTTGGAGCCCCTTCACCACACTCCTGTTTTCTCAGGCTGGGACTCATTCAGAGGAGCTGCCTCCACTGACCTGTGACCTGAGTGACATGAGCCGCGCCCTCAGTGACCTTTGCATCCAAGCCTACCAGCAACTCCTCTCCATCACTGAGACACAGCTGCAGAACATGATAGGTACCGCGGTGATGATGCTGCAGCTCATCACTGCTGCTGCTGACTCTTCTCTCCCCTCTACGGTCCCTCTTGTCTCATGGCTCTCTCCCTCTCTTTCCTCCCTTCTCCAGTCCCTGCCCTCCTGGAGAGTGAGACCATCCCGGGTCTGTCTAGCTCTGCTCTTAAACTCGGAGGGGCTAGGAAGCGAGCCGGCTCGGACCCCAGGCCTGCGGGAGGCGATTCTCCCACCATGGCCTCAGTGCTGAGAGTGCTGGGCGCCCTCCATGCTGCCTTGTCCCGTCAGGATCTCCCAGCATCGCTTGCTGAGCAGGCCTTCCACCAGCTCACCTACTTCATCTCCGCCTCCACACTCAACAGCCTGCTGCTGAGGAAGGACATGTGCTGCTGGAGCCGCGGCATGCAAATACGGTAAGCAGATGCTATGATATATTCCAAAAAGTTACACACCCTTGCTTTGTACTGTACTATATTATGCCTGCTCTGATCAGTCACCCTACCATAAACATAACTTAAACCTTACCTTAAACTCGGCTCAGCTTGTGTTCAAACGTCTGTCCTGGATCAGCTGACTGCTCCACAATTGGGTTAGAACCAACTTTTAGGGGCTAAGCCCAGAAATTTCCCACAACTCAGTGCTGACTATAGCCAGTATGAAACAGGGCCAGTGGGAATAACATGACACAGGTGTATGTACTGTAGGCTATGTACAGTGTACACAGTGGTAACACTTCCACACTTCATGATATGATTATGGATCATTAACCCAGGCCTAACACGTGACCCTGGGTTAACAAATGCTTGTGTGAACCCAGGATCGGTAAGCCCCATGCTATCCTAAGACTGGACCTGGGGCTAAGAATAGCATGGGGCTTAATTTCCCCTCTATCTACTCTATCTGTCTGCCTAAGTAAGTGCAGTGTGAAAATGCCCTCATTGTACTAAAATAATTTAAGTTAAAGCTAGGGTTGGGGTAAGGCAACTTAAACAATTCAGTTGGTGTTATTATTAAGTTTAGGCAACTAAAGTAAACTAAGCTTATTATAATGTTTTGGTGATGGGAAAATAAGAAACATGTCTTCTGAAAATAAAATATTCTCTCATAGCAGAAAACATCTGCACACAAGCTTGGAATCCAACCTTGGTAGCCAAAGTAGACCTCCACACCCTTACTTTTTTGAAACTATTTCTAACCAAGTCCTGTGTATGATACAAAATAAGGCTGCATTTCTTTTCAGCATTGCCATAATCACCCTCTCTCTCTCTCTTCCTTCTCAAGTTATAATGTGAGCCTGCTGGAGGAGTGGCTGCGTGGCCATGGGCTGCAGGCAGGGGGCGCTGTGGCCACGCTGGAGCCACTCATCCAGGCGGCTCAGCTGCTGCAGGTGGGGAAAAAGACAGAGGCAGATGCACAGGCCCTTGTTCAGGCCTGCACTGCCTTGTCTAGCCAGCAGGTGGGTCTCTTCATCGCAGAAAAATGACTTGCCCATCTCCAGATGTACCAAGTTCAATGCTGGTTTTTATTTAACTGTCTGTTGGTTTCTAATTTTGTTCAACAGATTGTGAAGATTTTGACCCTTTACACTCCTCATAGTGACCTTGAGGAAAGAGTCACACTGAATTTCATCCGCTCTGTCCAGGTACTGTCCTTGTCTGGTAGTTGAGAGTTTTGTTTCTGATATTAAACACGTGTCTCTGTGTGACCATTTCTGTCTTTTCTCTCCTAGGGGCTTCTCAAGGGCAGCGCTGACCGTCAGCCTCAGCTGCTGATGGAGGTGAGGCGAGTGTTTCCCGTCACATTCCCCCGCCTGTCGCCTTCTGTCCTGCACGCTGACCAGTTAGACATCCCAGACTCCCTCAAGATCTCCTTTCTACGAAGATCTTAAGTGCAGGCAGATGGATTATGCAACGCCCCTTCACTTGGGACTCTTTTGGAGCAAACATACAGCGGCTAGTTCAGAGTTTCAACATATTCAGTCTCTAAGCTACTGAGAATTCAATCCATGGAAATTTACTGAACATCGAGGTGGTGCAGTGGACTTATTTTCTCTCTTTTCAGATTTTTTCCCCATTGTGGCAGCCGTTAGTTGATTCAAAGAGAGGGTAATTGTAGGATAAATTCACTCATGAATTATTAGTGGATCATATAAATAGATGTGTAACTTCAGATGTTTTTGTTGTTGAAGATTTACATGTGGCTCCTCACTGAGTTTGTTACAGCAATGCTGCTAATTCATTGAAAGAGAGAGAATATAGATTTAGATCTAATAAAAAACAGCCTAATATTCACCAAAATCAAAAGTATAACAACTTCTCATTTCAGAGCGTTTGTGTGTGTGTGACAAATAAGGACCAAAACAAGAGGAGCTTGTTTCAGATTTTATTGGAAGCAGAAACACAGTGAGACTGCAGTCCCATTAACTTCAACCCCCAATAAGAACAACCAGAATAAAAAAAAAAGCCCAAAACAGAACAAAAAAATTAGAAACATCTTGTGTATAAAAAAATTCTCTCATGCGAGTACTTTGTACCACTACACATCATCAGTAATACATATTTATATATTCACAAAATTCTGAAAAATAGAAAACAATAATGAAATATCAAAATAAATCAAAAAAGACAACAATTGGCAATTAACATCAAATAATTATGCGTGCTGGCACAAGAAAGTTTTTTTTTTTTCCTTTTTTTTCTTTTTTGTTGTTGTTCCTATCATGCACCGTTTCTGAAAGTACAGGACCGGCATCGCTGTGCATGTGTCTGTCTGTGTGGACGGGTCAGCGAGACAGAACATGCATGTCTGTCTGTTTGTGTCTGTGTGCTTTTTGTTGTGCTTCTGTATCCCTGTCCTATACTTTCGTGTGTATTCCTGTTCTGCATGCCAGCCTGTGTGCCATGACCGTTAAAACAGCCAACACAGACACTGAACCTCTGAAGGAGTAAGACTTTCTGTGACTAAAACATCATTGTCGACAGCTATAAATAAAGATGTTTTGTGGCATTTCCAGCTATGTGACAGTTGCGTACCTAAGTTATTAAAGTCTGCGACCTGCAGTCTTAGGCTGCGCACACGTGGCCTTAGAGAACAAGACCATGTCCACACCATGGAGGGACAACTGTTAGTTTATCCAGATAAGTAGTTTTATTTGATTTGATGAATGTGATGGCAAACAACGCCAGTGTAAAAGTCAGATTGGCTCGTTGTAAGCATAAATGGGTATCGCTTTTGTACAAATTAGTTGTCCATCTTTAGTGTGCACACAGCCTTGGCAAAGTCAGATCCAACCTATCCTTCATTTAACAGCTACATGTCCAAATGGGCACTCATGCACGCAAACTCCAAACCACCCAGGCAGCCAGAACAAAATTCAAGTCAACAGAAGAACAGCAAACTTCACTTCATAAAATCTGACGAGTGTTTGGTACATCTGAGCTATTTACAAAGCTCACGACCAGTAATAACAATCTTTCTGTTCCAGTTTTCCTCTATGCTGAAAAGCTGTACAAACACAAGTTCATTCTCTAATCAGCTCTACTACAGCTGTGATATTTGGCCCATTTCAATAGAGACAGGATTTACAACGTATCAGACAAACACTTGTGCTGATAATAAGAATAATAATCCACAATGTAAACATTATAAGACTGCTTCAAAAACGACTGGTCTACATAAGTGTTATAGAGAAGATGCATAGAGTTTAGTTCTTACACCTTGCTGAATAGGGGCTTTATAAAATTCAGATGTTTAGTTATTACGATATCAAGTGCTTTTTGGGGGGACAAGCTCTCACCAGTGGCAGCTAGAAAAACCGGGCAGCTACACAGAAATAGAAAAGAGTGGAACAGATCGTCCCTTCAATAAGGACATTTAACTCATTTTCTGGGATGAACGTTCCAATCTGAAGGACCCTGCTCATCACGATCAATATAATTTTCTTTGCTAAGACTGACACTGAGATTTTCTGTATCTAACAGGCATGCAAACTCCTTGATCAGCTTTATGGACAGGGCGCTGAGTGGAGATGGAAGTTGAGTTGAGAAACAGGTCACTTCCTAAGGCTGCCAATAGTCAATTCAGAACAAATTGTTCCAAGTGAAAGTAATTATTTTATAACCATGAGCCTGATCCTCCAGTTTGTTTTAGATCCCTGTGATAAAGGATGGAGGTCAGGTCACCACTTCTGTGACTGTTTATTATTAAACAGTCAGGGATTATTAAATCCAGGGATTATTAAATGACTGTCCAACAGAACCCTGTTGAGTCAATGTGTTGTAACGGGTCCGGCAAAGACCCTGTGCTTCTAAATCTTTACAAATACATCGTCATATACTCTACATTAATTACAGTGAGCAGGCTATACTGAAGACCGTCTTCATTTACAATGCCAGGCCTGGTGTGGTCTGGATCTGCAGCCCTTTAGGAGAGGTCTTGAGTTCTCTGCCTTCTGGATCAGGGTACAGCGCCTGCAGTCGACTCATCAGGGGTCATGGGTGACAGGTCATTGTGCTTTCCCAGGGACAAAGGGGAAAGAGAGACCTTCGAAAGGGAAGTGGGGCGTGTGGGATCGAAACCCATGTAGACATTTAAACTCAGATTGATGTTGCTTTGGCAACACAGTGTCAAGAGAGGTTTTTGTATCACCTCTGAACTGGCAGGTACTGATTTGATTGGCTGGTTGTTTTTGAGGATAGGGGGCTGCATGTTCTTCTAAAAAGGCAAACTACTATTGGAGAGTTCTCAGTGGTCTCT
>OMLB01035130.1:0-12233 GCA_900302555.1 Myripristis jacobus | reverse complement strand
CTCTCTCTGTCAGGCACACACTCATACTTGCACAACCAGTGGGCCTGGCTAGCCATGGAATGTTTACAATAATAAAGACATGCACGATGAAAACAACCCTCATTAGACATAATAAACATCCTCCCACAAGTAAAAGACACTTGGAAAGTTCTCAAAAATCTGATTAGAGCATGAACAACCCCCCCTCCCATGTAATGTTCTTTGCTTTTGATGGCTTTCTGTGATTACATTTGCAGGTAACAGGCAACACTGGTGGCTACATGAGGTCAACACTTGAACATCTTACAAACACACACACACACACACACACACACAGTATGAGCTCCATGTGTGTCCAAGCGCACACATACGGTGCCCAAACATTCACACTCAGCAATGCGTGTTCTCACACATATGTTCTGATGAATCACGGGCTCGTGCTCATCAGATTAATCTCTCTATACAGTGGCTATATAGGAGACACACACACTAGGGTCAACAAGACAGAAGGCATTAAGGGTGTCAGGCAGTGTGCTCTGTTACTGGGTAGACACAAAGATACAGTATAAAGACAGACAGTGACAATCTTTCAAGTACAATATCTCCATCTAATAGACCTCTATTATAACCATACATATGTCCTACATACAGTATGTATACATAGGACATATATTATCTAAATATATATTTGTGATGATATAGATGTATATATCTATATAATTATTTAAATATAAATACCTTTTGGATGAGAAAAAGAAAGTAAATCTTTTGAATTAAACCACAGTCTGAGAACTAACAGAAGTAAATAGTGCTCTATTCCCAATGCGTGTGTAACTCACCCCATCTTGGAATGTTTGCGGCCTTGCAGCCTTTTTTGTCAGTGGGTCGGTTGGACATTTGGTCCGCTTGTGCTTAGGGCTGGTCTTGGCATATTTCAGTGATTATCTGCTGTTGGCACTTCCGGTCCCCTCTCTGGGTGGATGCAGGCCAATGAGGGGACGAGATGGACTGGAATGTATAGGGGGTAAAGTAAAAGGCATAGTAACCCAAGACATTAAAGGCTACAAGAAATTTCACACCTTGACCGGTCGAAGAATGCATGTGTATATCTATGTGTGAGTGTGTGCATGCGTATGTGTGTGTTATGGTAGTTTCAAATGGCATGACTGATCTCTGTGGACATGGGTTCAGAAGAAGGTAGATATACGCTCTATGACTTAAACTAGAAATGCATTGTTCATATGGTACTTGTCAATTGATTTGCTGATAAATAGATTGATTCATCTATAGAATTATTGATAATATCTATAACAATAAAGACATAGGTGCTTTGTCACAATGTCACGACGTCCTTTTCCGGTGAAATGAATGTATTTTCAGTACTGGGTGTTTGGTGACTATTGTTATATCTGTGCTTTTACAACACTTGAACATCAGGGCAGTGGCTAGCAGTGGCTCAGGAGAGCTCCAGGGCAGTAGGTGGCGACGTCCGGTCGAGTTCCAGACGACAAGTTGTTTCACCTCTTTTTGCTTCTTAGCTGCGTCCCTCCTCGGCGGAGCGCTGGTCGGACTTGAGCTTGACGAATTCCTTGGCCACGTCGTCGTTGTTGCGCTGGGAGAGGATGCGCAGGACGGTGAGGCCCGTCTCGTCCATGTGGATGCGTTTGCCCAGCGGCAGCCAGCAGGCGACGCTGCCTTTGGAGGCCATGTCTTTGAGTTGCATGACAGCCATGCCCACGGTGCGATCCTCACGGGCAAAGCAGTAGTCTTTCACACATACCTGGAGCTCGTAGCATTCAGGACCCACCTCGCTGCTGAGGGTGCTGCAGGGAGAGGAGGAATGGAAAGACAACACAAGCCGTCATGATCATATTCTCTTAATAAACACCTGGGTTTTGGCCTTTGCTGTTATCATAGAATTACACATTTAATTTTAATTCATAGTTTACTCACAATGTGAAGGTTTCATTGTATTTGGGAGCCCAGCTGTTGTTCTTGGACTTAGTGGCGTATTTCCTCTTCTTGTCACTAAGGTGAGGGCCAATAATATAGACCTCAACAAATGGCCGAAATATTCCCTGCGTCTGCCACCTCAGGTCGTTGGCAGCCACCACTGAGACAGAGACGGAGAGAGAGAGAAAGTGGGAGGAAATGAAAAGAAGGAGAGTGGGAAGGAGGGAATCAGTGAGAGAAGAGGGGTGAGAGATTCATGTGGAGAATAAAAATGTGGCGGAAAGATAGAGAGAGACACAAAGAGAGCGAGCAAACAGGAATTCAGATCAAGAAAGTACCGGCCTCGCCTAAGGCCATACATTCAAAAGATTTTATTTTAAGACCAAGTCATGTTCTTATTTGGCAGATAAAAGGCAACTGGTATGCTCCTGAACAAGTTTTGTGTTTCAAACTGTAAATGAAGAAATTAAGTTTCTTATGTACTGTGAAGCTCTTAGTCACCACTGTGCCTGTTCTATACAAGGGCTGTCTTGTTGTAGACTTGTATATAGGATTTTTTTTTTTAATCTCTAAAAACATTCTGGGTCTACCTCGTGATTATTTGTGCTTTGCTCTGCTCTTAATATTGTATGTTTAGAGAAGAAAGTAGAAATTACTGCTTAGGTCACAGATTTTGTTTTTGCTATTTCCATAAAGTCATAAAAATATTCTGAAAATGTGCCTTTATCTAATATGCTCCTTCTTTACAGAACTCACTGAAAAACTATTTTAAGTACAAAGAACTGGTCTTAAAAACTTGAATCTTGAAAAACCCATGAATCTGTTGGTTGATACTGCAACACTTCTTACTATTGTTGGAGTATTTTACTTTGCCCTGTCCTCTGTGCAACTTTTATTTTGCTTCTTGTACACATTGTTGCATGTTGTCTGTCTGCAACTTTTATGTTTGTCGTGACGCTGCTTTTATGCCCACAAGTGCCTTAAAATGCCTGATCTCTTGATCTTGATTTCTGCCTGGTTAGAAAAGGTTGAATAAAACAAAGAGGGTATGTCTTCTGTCTGTATACTTGCAGCATTACTGGACAACACTCCCTTTTTTAAAAGTGGGAAAAAATAAAATGTGTGTCTTTACCTTTTACTGTGACCTTATGCTCTCCAGTGTTGGGGTGAGTGAAAATCTCCACATGGATGGACACCTCTCCCACGGCGTCTTCCACCCCAGAGCCTGGCAGGAAAAACAGGTACCAGAGTGGGGGCAAGTTAGAGCCCTGAGATTAGGAAAAATGTGCCCCTTATGCACTCCTATCACAGGCCAAACATTAACACAAGTCACCATGCCCTCTATAGCCCAGCCACTCCTCTGAGAGACAGAAAAGGTTACCAATCAACTCCATTTCAATTTTGTAAAGTACACATTGAAATGGATTTGGCCACAACCCTGTGCATATGAAACTGAATATTGATCAACTTTGCTTCGCATTGAAACAAACACTGTATAAGAGGAGGATTTAAAGCAGACATGGAGATCTGCTGTGTGTATGTTGTGGCCTGTGAATGGACAATCAGACAAAGCTGCTATGAGTGATACTTTCTTGTGAATCGTTCAGGCTAATACAGAGCATTTTTCACCAGTCTCTGTTCGGCAGTAGAATTGGTAAACAGCTGATTGTGCGTGAGTGAGAAGACTTAATACTGCCATGTAATTCAATTCCTTCAAATGGACATTCTGCATTATGATGAGACACTGGCCAGTCTGAGAGCAGTGGCCTTTTTGCAAATCCAGCAGTTGAAAGGTAACAGTTTGGTCTTGAGGAAGACAATAATTGAGTTCACTCATAGATGCATGGTGTCTGTGTTGTCCCACAGAGTGTGTCTGTTAGGATGCAGGGTGGTTAGTAGGAGGCAGAGAGGAAACAGGAGAGAAGTTGACAAGGTAATTATCATCCTGGTTCTCCTGACATCAATCAAGTCAGAACATGCTCAGATGGGTCTGGACAGGCGGACACACTCCCATTCCTTGATTAAGGCCTTTACTCAAGCATGGTAAAGGCTGGGGGGTCAAGAAAGGGGAAGGGAACTTGGCGTGAGAGGAAAGGGAACTTGGTGAGAAAAGAAGCAGTTCTGCCTCTCAGATATGTTGGTGAAGGACTGCAGAACTCCACATTTACAGCTCTGCTGCGTGACGAGGCACACATCTGGAAGACTCAGTAAGTGATTCAATTTCATGGTTCACTTTTAAATTTTAGCACCAAATAGCAAATGCAGTTGAGGCGGTCCATGTGTGCACCCACCACCGGAAATAGCTCAACCCTGGACTTGAGCCCAGGTTCGGGCTTTGAGGTTCTCGGCCCCATGCTGCGGGCCCTTGTGTTGTGTCAGGGAGAGGACAGTGACATGCAGAAGGGCCGTGTTTAGATGTCTCCTTTCAGGCTCCAGCTCTTTTTGTCTGGGAGGGAAGTGTCAAAGGGGAGGGACCAGCTGACTCGTATCTGCAAGCACAGCGGTACTAGGATGGACAAATCTTTCCTCATTATCCCCGTGAGGTTTTGTGCTGCGTATGAGCAAGCGGTTAAGATCCAAATTCAATTCCAGATGGACATGGTGACAGATGGACATTAATTTTCTGTGTTTTAATTAGTGTCTTCATTCTGGTAATGGCATCTTTGTGGCAACAACCAGCAGCATGTGTATATGTACGTGGGAGTGTGTGTGTGTGTGTATACGTATGTGTTCAACCAGCCACCCACTAAGCAAGGTGTCTGTGGGAGTTGGGTAGCAGAGTGTTCCTGGCATGAAGCTCTTTGCATCTCTCCCAGGAGCATTATGGGATTGTTGGTCCCTTTGCCAGTGGGATCAAAGAGGGCAGCAGTCATCCATCTGGCCATGGCTATTCGATGGAGGGCGTCCATGGAAGATGAGAAAGAAACTTTGCTGGCAGAGTGGAACACGGATGCTGCCAGGAGAAAGCAAGTTTTTTGTTTCCTCAATGAACATGACAAGGAAAAGTGCATATTTTACGCCATACTGCAAATCTTGCGATGGAACAGGCGTTGTATCTCTTGTTGTATCTTCTAACGGGACACTGCCAAAGCCCTATCCTTGTGCATGTTCACTGCATACTCAGAGCAATTATGCGAATGTTGTAAATGTTTCAATTATGTGAATCACTTTAATGCAACTCATCTTCTATTTAACACAATATAAAGAAGAGGTCTGCACAATCATCACTAATCACCATCCTCTTAGAGATACTTGGGTTCATAACTATAAATTCTTATATTTTTTGGAGATTGATTCTCCTCTTATCATTTTCCATTATAAGGCAGGACTGCATATCCAGTGAAATCTATTTAGTGGAAAGTGATTTACATCCACCTACATCCAAAGACATCCGGCAGCTGGTGGGAAGATGAGACGCATTGTTCATCTTTTTTCTATTACCCTGTCTCCTTGGCCTCTTTCCACTTGATAACAACTCTGTTTGCTATGCACCACATTTCTACATCGATGGGTCTCTCTTATAGGAGCCTTAATTATTTTAACACTCTGCTGCAAGTAGCTCTCCATCTGAGAAGACCATGTGCTGTAACACCAGATGAAACAGCATCCCCCTGAGACGGCAAAGCTTGAGCTGGGCAAAATAAATATTGGCTTAACTATCCGCATGAAGCTCCTACAGCATAATGTGCGTTAGAGAATGAGACTGAATGTGAATTTTTGTGTGTGTATAGTGCACGTGTGCGTGCAGTTCAAGTGCCTTGATACTGATCTACAGTGACAGACAACACAACCATCTGACCCCAGGGACTGTTTATGATTGGCTGAATCTGTAGCTTACTGAGGGGGGTGAGCTCAGCAGGGGTGAGCACCCTTTCTCCTCACTGCTGGAGGGAGGGCCATACTGCACGTGGGAGATGCGTGTGTGTATGTGTGTGTGTGTGTGTGAGTGTCCGTGCGTTTGCATTTGTCTGTCTCTGTGTCTGTTTGTGTAGATGCCCATGAAAGAGCAGGCAAGGACAGGGAGCCCTCCCAGACAAACTGAGCCAACTGTCATCACCATCACCATCTTCATCATAATCACACTCCTCTTCATCACAGCTTCAACATTTGAGGAGGGGGGGCAGGAGGAATTCCTCTGATGCAGAGACCTTGCTGGAGACAGGCAGCTCCTGCGTTGCTCCTTCAACAACCTTTAAGACAGTCACCCGGCCAGAGCGACTCACTCTCTCACTCACATTGCTCTGCGCAGTCACTCGCGCTTCTTGTCCATGTGTGCACGCATGCACGCTCGCGCACACACACACATTCTCACTCACACACATTCTCACTCACACACACAGACAAGTGTGCCCAGCCCTCAGGCCTCTGTCTATGACATCATGCTGGATCAGGGTTCCTCCACTAATGCATTTCTATTCTTCTCCTCTGATGTCTGCACATCATGCTTGAGAGTCTGCTCATACATACAGGGCGTATGTATTCAGCGCAGCGTTGTACCTACAGACATCAGTATGTACATTCCATGCATGAATGCATTAAGTTTATGTACTGTTTGTGGTGGTGGCCCCCTGTTTGTGTGTTTATGAGGAGAGAAAGAAAAGGGGGCACAAATAAAGAGAGAGAGAGAGACAGTGCTTTTAATGTTGCATTTGTCTGTTGGGATGAGTTGGAGCAGGCAGGGCAGTCTCAGGATGCATATGGGGGAGGGAGGTGGGAGGTGGAGGGAGGTGGGCTTTGGTCTGGAGGATTTCTGGGAGCCCTGGTGTCTCAGGCCCTGAGCCTGAGGTCCACATACCCTTGTCTGGGTACACATCCTCACTAGTGGTGAACCTCACCCCCTTCCCGCCGAACACTGGCCCCCAGAAGGGTCAGAGGGAGGGAAGAGACAGAGAGAGAAAGAAAGCAGAGAGCAGGAGACACATAGAAATATGAGGCCTGCTGATGTTGAACTAAGAATCACAGTTTAAAAGTCGATTTACAGGTTTCTTAAGCTAAGACGGAGCCTGATGAGTATGCTGTTAGTTCTACTGCATAGTCTTAATTGTCCTGTTTACTCTTCTAAGGACAGTCCAGTCATAAAAACAGCTCACACAGACATGCTGCTGCTACAAAAGGTGCTCGGGTACTCTCCACAAGGCACATGGCATTTCTGCTAATTAAATTTTAAATGATCACCTATTCATAAGCCATTCTACCAGTTAGTGACTGTGTGCCAGCACTTGAGCTTCCATCAAGACGATGGCTGTTATGTAGCCATCTGATGGGACAGGGGAAAACAGAGCAGCAGAATCAAAGAGTACGAGAGAAGGAGGGGGCGGGTATTTATTTATTTTTATTGCAAATGGCTGTCAGATCATGTAAAGAATAGTCTCTGCCTTTCCGTAGGCTGAGTAACCGGAGACTAAATATTTCAGAGCGGTGAGAAAATATGACGCTTCTAGAGCCACTACTTTCTGCTCTACAAAGTAAAGTGATATATTTTCAGGATATAGAGCTGGGCATGTGGGAAACTCATACATGAACACTGAAGTGGGAATGACTCCTCTCAGAGTGTTTTACACAAATAGAGACACACTGATTTCAATACAGGAGAATCACATAAAACAGGAAATAAAGCTGACAGTTGTAATATGAAGTTACTAGAGAGTCAAAACTATGCCAAAGAGAACAGGGTGGAACAGAAAGACCGGTATTTTACCTTGTGCATTCTGCGACTGGACAAAGGTCTTGATGAGTTTGTCTGTGGCTTGGGTGTAGAGGGAAAGGGCGTAGTGGAGAGACTGAAGATCAGGACTCTTTTCCAGGAAAGTTTTCTTCAAACCCACACCACCGGCATGGAAATATTGCTAACAGAGACAGAGACAGGCGAAGAAAATATAAGTCACATTGAAGTACTTTCCAGGATGACAGATCCTTGTAACTTCATGCTAGGTAAGAAACAATAAAATGCAAGGTGTCGCTGACAAGGTGAATATTCTGGTATCATGCAGTTATTTCCCAGAGGTGTCTTCATTCCTACAAGTGTGTGTACAAAAGTGCAGATATACACTTTCACACATCATTGACATTATTCAACAATGACTGAACACCCCATCCAGCAATGGTGAACAAATTGGTTTCACTACAAGTGGCTGCTGCGATTATGTATTCTGTCTATATAGCCACTCCTGACATCTGTAAGAGTAGTTTCTGCCATCTAGCACGCTGTCAAACCTTCATCTGAATAACCACTTCAGATAGGTCTCATGTCTCTCTTCTTAATCGTCTTCTCAGAGGAGAGCTGCAGCACCACAACATCAAAGCTCTGTCTTATAGTGTTAGAGGTGGCTTCCTGCACAGGGACTGTGGTCGTGGACTAAAAAGCTTTTTATTACTGGAGTAAGGCTAATTCACTTTCTGGTTCATGAATTTACACAGTGCTAGTTTAATCTTAATCAGTCTACTTTTAAACAAGTAAACATGTTGTCCCCTACGAAAGGTGCATCCCAAGCATGTTAAATAGGACGTAGAAATCCGAGCATGTTTTTGGAGGTCATGCCACTGCATGATGAACAGATGGATGAACAGACAGACAAACGGATGAATGGACGCACACTGATTCATAGCCCCCTGTCACTGATTTCATCAGATATGGGGCATCATTGAGCTGATTTCCAGGTCAAAGACTAATGTTCACTCTGAAGTAAATGATGGTTTAAAAAGGACCATGCCAGTGATTTTGAATGTTTGGGCCAATGACTACAATTTACGCACATATGATTTTGCAACAAAAAATTGTGCAAATAATGCAAGGGTACTAAAGGTTTTACAACATATAATCAAAACCCTCGATTTTAAAATATGATTTTTTTGTGAACACCCACCTTGTAATATCTGCTATACATATCTATATATCTACTTCTGCGGCTAACAAAGTCATCAACATTCATAAACAACGGAACTGATAATTGGCTGTGGAAAGCAAACATTTCCCATCAAAACACAACATTGCTGCTGCTTTCAGGAAAACTAATGTGGACGACTTTATTACGGTGACATTTTCATATTGTAGTGGAATGAATGGAAACCAATGGCTGGATAAGAGATATGGACCTTGGTTTAACTTGAGATTGTTTGTCAGAGGAGACACAGCATCAATCCCCTGTGTCTCGTCTAATTCCACACAAAGCTTTTACACTTGCTACTGTAAACTCGTAAGAGGGTGGGGAGCTTTCCCAGAAGAAATCTTGTGCTGCACAGGAAGTGACGTGTTTTATGTTAATGGGAGCAATAACAGTCATTTGTTGTATTAACTGTGAGAGGGTAGAAGAAATATAAGAGGCAAAACTGACTGTCTTTATTGCTGTGCATGGCCACTGCCTATGAAGAGTGCAAAACTCAAAACCAACTGCTCCTCACTTCAAATGCCACCAAAACCAACAAAAACATGATCTTGCAGATTATCAGTTTCACTTCATCAAGGACTCCATACACCAGAAGTACGTAATCTGGTAATCTGACGTGTTTCAGTAGGTGTTTCAGTAATCCATGGTATGGGCCGTGACTAACACTGAGGCATTAAATTAAAGACAGAGCTCGGCTTTAATCCAGTCTGGGAAACTGCCCTCTAGAGTTTGGTCAGACAGTCAAGCACTGGATATTTTGACGCTCCCGTGGACCAATTTTAACCACATCTGACCTGTAAAACTTGAGCACATAATTAAGAACTTTCTGTTAATCACATTTTAGTTGACATTTCAGGTGGCTTATAGCCGCCTGTAACACTGAGTTTGTACCTTGATGGTGTCCAGGGCCAGCTCAATCACAGCACACTGTTTGGGCGACAGGGCTTTGGCCTCCTCACGCACCATATGCTCCTGAAGACGACAAGGGGAGATGCACAAACTAAAATGACCAATTTGTCCATTTTGATACTTTTATAAGTGATGAAAGGCTTGTTTTTAAGCACTGGCACAGGAAGGCTGCCTGTGCGTGATCATACTGGTGTATAGACAGACTGTACCTTCAGCTTGGACAGCTGTCCCAACTCCTTGGCAGCGTTAAAGATGAGCTGAGTACCCTGGAGGAGAAAGAAAGACAGGGAGGAGGGGGGAGCAAGACAGAGGAGAGCACAGAGGAAAGGTAGACAGAAGGAGGGAGAAGAGCGTTGCTGTTATCATGACAATACAAGGGTGGCAGTAAACGGCTTAGTGTCACACAGAGGACAGCGACATTTCTGACATACACATTCATAAACAGTCACACTTTTAAGCCTCTTTAGGGATGTCAAAGTACTGTCTCTTCAAGTGCTGTTATCACACTTATCTCTGTCTTATTCATTCAAAAACATTACACTCAGGTGCACATACACACATTTGCGCACACACGGTGAGACATTTCAGTACGAAGAGAGGGGGAAAAGTGGCTCAGCTCATTGTAAGAGCTCTTTCACGTGCACACACACACAACCACACACACATACACACACAGTATGAAGGAGAGAGCAACTATATAGTAGCACTGTGGTGATATATCATGTATCTACTGGAAGTCCAGCTTACTATGATACTTTGGTAAGAGCATATATCACTAAGTGCCATTGACTGCACCTCCAAATCCAGTCTGAGGTTATAGCCATAGACATCATATTGTTTTATATATCTATGGTTCAAACTTATCAAAAATAGTCTTGCAAACAATACCAAAAATAACACCAGAAGATGAAACAAAACACACAAACGAGTCTCTGCACATAGGAAATTTATTATCTCGAAATAATAGAGACATTAAGTGTGCACTCTCAAAACGGTGTTGTGTCTGCTCATTCATGCTGGATTTTAAATACTCTAGAATCAGTGAGGCAAGAAATGCAGTAAGGACTTAGTCATGCGCAAGTTTTCCAGCCAACTCTCCACTACGGTACACTGTCAGAAAATAAGACACAGGGAGGTGCACTCTTTTGCACAACTCTCTGGCTTATTTTCTGAGTGTGTAAGACCTGTGGCGAGGCTGGAGATGCAGGCAGCTATCACTACAAAGTCTGTGTAAGGGGTTTTCACAGCATATCAGTAGCCATATAGAGGAACGGCGTGTAAAAACAAAGGTGAAAAACAATGCTTCCACTGCTTTGTTTGACTTGGGGAGCTGAGGGAGAGAGACAGACACAGAGAGAAGACATAGAAGAGAGAGACAAGACACACTGATCTAAAGGGGTTGAGTCCTTACATCACTGTGAGAAGCACTCTTCAGCCTCCCCTGAAAAGAGAGGATGTGGTTAATACTTCAAAAAGTGGCCAGTCCCAACAGTCTGACGGGCTGGTATCTTATTAGCAGCCCTCTGTCTCACTGGGTAGATGGAAATATGCAATGACAGTGCATATATACATATATGACTTTGCAAAATGCAAACAAAATTTTGATTCTCATCTTCTCTATTATGCATCACTAAAAACGATCTTTTAGTTTGCTCTCCAATATAATTACAAAATCTGTTTTTCTGCTTTCTGCACTTGTCTCTTTCCCTAAAAATGGAAATGTGGAAACTAAGATTTCAACAATTTGATAGCAGGTAGAAGCAGAATGGTATCTATACCAGCTGAGATGACAGGACATTTCCAAAATTTGCTGGGAACAATGTGGCTGACATATTGACTTTCATTGCATATTGTTCACACCTAATCAGAGCAGCTCTTTTGTTTTAGTAAAGGGCTCCATTAGTGTTCCAGTCGGTGTTTTACCACTACGTTAGTCTGGCTGTGCTGTCAAGTTACTGAGCTTTGGTTCACGAGATGTTACAGCAGTGGGACCACAGCGTGGCTTGACATAGGGGCCAAGTCACTTGCAATTAGTGTACTGGCTATTCGCAGCAAAGACCTGATTACAGGAAACAAACAAAATATAGTACAGTTAAAGCCCTATAGTATGTAATTTAATCCAACTGATGACACAGATCTAATATATGAAAAAACCTTCGCTTAATGTATTGTACACAAAAAAGAAAAGATATGAGATGTCATCAAAAAAAAAAAAAATCAAAACGCTGGAAGCATCAGAGGTAGTTTTGTACAGTAAATTTAACACACACTTGAACAACACTGCCTCAATCCCATAACACCTTGAGCTAAGAGAGGCAATTCTGTGCATTGGTGCGACCAACATCGTATTACAGTAATCATACTAACAACAGAACATGGAACCAAACCAGGACAGACCGACATGACAGGCCTGCAGAGAGACATACAGTGCAGTACAGTGTTGTAGAGTAAACTGAGAAGACTGCAGTGTTGAAATAGATCAGATGCAAGCAACAAACCCACAGTGGG
>OMLB01035129.1:16187-30547 GCA_900302555.1 Myripristis jacobus | reverse complement strand
AGAGGAGGAGAAGAGGTGACGTGGTGTATTAATAGCTTTAAGGTTCCACACAAAGACAGTATGTACAGGACAACATCCGATCGCTATTGTAAATTTACTCCTCGGGTTTGTTTAACGCTTGATTCTGATTGGCTAATGAATACAATAAAAACTACAACAGCAGCAGCTAAATGTATGCAGGTATATGGTTTATGGTTTATGGTTTATGCATTTTCCAACAAAAAAATACATCTTCATCAACTAAAACAGCTATTCTGAAAGACAGGAAACAGAGGGGACTTCGTTTGTGACTTACATTATAAACATTAAAAGCAACACACACTAAATAACCATACTAAAAAACCATGAATTTCACAACTACCACAAAACAACAGTAATAGCAACCAGAAGTATAATAATGATGATGACAGTGTAAGAGTTTCATACCGTGGGAAGAAGCAGCTGTCTGAGAGCGTGCGTGTGGAGGAATGAGCGTTGAGTTCAGCTGAGGCTGGATCGACAGTTCTGCAGAGAGACACGCGGTTTAGCTCTACAACACAGGAGAACACTGTGTGTGTGTGTTTGCATCTGAACTCTACTGTCACATTTATCTGAGGATTGCAAGAAAGGCAATGTAGGAGCAGTATGATCTGTGAAAATAACTGAATACACCCCTTACTTTGAACTTCAAACTCCAGAATGGAGCTGCCACCGCAAAAAAACAAATTTGTACTTTACCGCCTGAGTGCAGATGAATTTTAAAACTGTGAGTGAAAATCACAGTCTATTTTTATGACTAAATATCCAGTCCCTCACTATTAGTTGCCTCACATGTTTTTTCATCTGTATCCACAAGAGGGCGTCCGAGGACACAGATAAGAATCTAGAGTCAACTTGAACTGTATTTGGCCCTTATCAAGGACCGCATGGCAGCAGATTATCTCCTCTCACACAGATGAAAAAAGTCTGGCTTGTAGCTGGCTTATTGGCAGCTCAGGGCTTCTGTGTGACCGGGTCAGAGCAGCAGGTCTCACAGAAACAATAAATCGCCTTCTGACCGAGTCATGAAGCAAGTTTAAAGCCTGCTCTCTGTGCTGTGAGAGGCGCTCAAAGAAAAACAAAGACATTTAGAATTGTATATTTTATATTCACTGAGTTATTCATTTAAAAAAATACTTTTCTACTTTCAAAACTAAATGCTAAAGATAAATGGAATATAACCTTAAACGATATGTTGCTGACACTGGCAGCTGTGTGTATGGGACTGAGGGACATTTAAGCAAATAATAACATGCTATTGCCAAGTATCAGGGTTTACTGGCTCTGTTTCCATAGGAAGTGAAGGTGGTGGGTGACGGGAGGCTAAAAATCACAGTGCAGCAGATGAATATGTGGTTACTCAGCTGAAATCGTTCCAAAAATAAACCTGACTACATCAGCTCTATAGAGCCACTGATATTTCATGTTTAAGATTGAATTAATCTACAGGCCAGCAGCTTTATATTGTCGGGCTACGTCAGAGTGAATGACCAGCCAAAAACACACGGACGGCTTTGGTGTCTTTGTTCTTGTCACTTTACGAGTCAGATGACCAGCACTTTCCCAAAACGTGATGTACTCCTTTAAGGTGTTTCTGTCTGTGTGTTTGTATAGACACTCATGCGCCAACAAGCCGGCGGCCACAACGATCTATTAGAAAACAAACTTCTTCGATGATTTATGTTCGTTGGGTTGCTTTGGAACAGGAGCAGATGGAAAGTAGAAGTAACACGCATGCAAAAACACTTTGATGGGATAGTGATCCTACTTTATAAAAAAAAAAAGAAGAAAGAAAATCAAAAAAAGAAACAGGTCCCATGATTGGGTTCACAGCATTTACAAGCTAAGACCCAAATGCACAGATTATCAGACCAAGCTGGGGAACCTTCAATAATGCCGATGCCATGCCAGGATTTTGTGGTTTTATCTTTTTGGGTTTTTTCTTAACAATCCTTTGAAGGTGAGTTGCACAACAGCAGGACTGTGTGTGCTGCATTAATTAAAGCCTCCTCTGAGGCCTCAGTGTTCCCTGTAGCATTTCTCCCTAAACAAACCCCAGCCTGTGGCGCTGAAACAGAACCAAAACACCATGAATAAGTATGTTTGTTTGTCTAGGTGTGTGTCTGTACCTGTGGTGCTGAAGTTGAAGAGCATGGGCAGTTCTCGGCCGCTGGGCAGCCGTGCGTTGGGCTGGCGCAGCTCGTCAAAGAAGGCGTGTGAACAGGCCTCTAATGGGGAGAGGCGTGTGGCCGGCGTGTACTCCAGCAGCCGGGAGCACAGGGCAATGGCCTCCGGAGGGGTGCGGGGCTTAAACACCTGAGGGACAACATATGAGGACTTTCTTTAAAACAAAACAAAAAAATCTACAGATAAATAGACTTGACAACTAAACTCTGGCATCAAGGACAATGTTGCTGATTAATGTTGCAGCCATTTTAAGGCCTTTACTTAAATGGCAGGTACATTTTTAGGGGACAAAATCATCGGTAGTTTTTCAAATACTGCATGGTGAATTTAAGGTAGGGACCGTTAATCGAAATGGGTATATACTGCGAGTAAAATGTTGAAGGGCCACTTCTTCCTGTGTTATAATGTTTCGGTGCTCTTTAGGTTTCAGGGTTAACAAGTGATTTTAAAACGGAGGACATCAAAGTACTTCAGCTCGCACATTAAACTGCCTGTGTGGGCTGCAACACATCCGCAGGTCATTTGCCTCAATAAATAACCATTATATCTGCAAGTCTCTTTATGTGAAAATATAACTGCAAATGTGTGCTTTGGTATGCCTCTTTGGGATGTGCACACAGAATTTTGCAGATATTGTAGATTTTCTCCATATAAATGAGTTGTCGTATACCACATGTCATAAAATTGAGGACTGAATAGAGGGTTGTTGTTTTTTTTTTTGTCTCCAGATGTTTTCAGACTCTTGTCCCATTCCTTTAAGACCTAAACACAATCAAATTTGTTTTACTTGCTTTTCCAGGCATTCCAGAGCCTGCGTAAGAACCGACTGGCAAAGTCCATGTATTCACCTTGGTCCATGGATGGGCTTTGATCTGAGGGAACTTGAACTCTGTGTAGTTTGGGTTCATCTCTCGGATCTGTTCTCTTGTAGGTGTGCCGAGCACCTGAAAATAGAGGCGGAATGAGTATGAAAGGATTAACACACAAGCTTTATTATTTTTTTACTTTGACGGAGCTGGACTAATAACTCCCATAGACTTAAAGTCCTTATGCTAAGCTAACACGAAATGATACCCATTGGTATGGAACCACTGGATGTACAGATGTGAAAATGGTATCGAACATCTTGTCTCAGTCTGGGTAAGTCAACAAAAAGGTAGTCTGAGCAAAACGTTGGAGTATTCCTTTAACCTCAGTCAACAATACACACACACACACACACACACAAACATTTCTCTCTCTCTTACTTGTACACACAGAGGTCTCTCTTAAGTATCTCTTACCTTGATAATCTCTACTAGCTGGTCGACCCCGCTGTCACCAGGGAATATGGGCTGTCCTAGCAGCAGTTCAGCCAGAACACAGCCTGCTGACCAGATGTCAATGTTTGCCGTGTAGTCTGTGGCACCAAAAATGAGCTCAGGGGCACGATAATACCGTGAGCAGATATACGACACGTTGGGTTCGCCGCGGACCAGCTGCTTGGCGCTGGGGAAACAGAGGAAATTAAACAATAAAAAAAGTTAAAGAAAAGAATGATTATAGTAAAAAAAAATGATTAAAGGAAAAAAATGATCACAGAAAAAAAAGACAGAAATATTCTGGAGAAAACACTGCAGAAAAGCTGCAGGGGTCTATACTCTCCTTACATGGGAGAAATACTTTAACCACCGATGTGAAGGGGTCAGCATGATTCGATTTTGAATTCTGAGCTCTGTATGCTGTGTTGTCAGCCAGATGGGCCAAAGAATGCACGCAGATCTGTTTCTGATGATGATACAAGATGATGGACCATAGCACATTCTGTGCCTTGGTGTGAATTGCCCAATACATGGGATAGACCTGGATCAGTGTGCTGTAATACTGTGCCCAAATGATGGATTCCAGATAAAACTGTAAATCCTTGGCCACTAACCACTTCACCTACGTCTCTAAAAACAGCGTCTAGATCCAGTGAACGGCCTCCCTGTTTGGGTCAATTTCTTAAAAACAAAAAACAAAGTCACCTCAGCTGTGACATGAATGGAAAATAAAGGCTATTCTATTCCAGTTTCCCAGGACTTGAACAAACTGCAAGTGCCATTTTAGAGATCAGAGATTTTTTTATCAGGACTAAATTCAAACGCTAAAAGTCACAATTAACCAGACAGAAATGAAAATGAATTTAAAAGACCGATCTGATTTTATCTATCCAGTGACTACAAACTAGTAATATAGATTACATTGCTCAGAGGTGATAACAGTAATAATACGTTTTAGTTTAGTAAACTGGCACAAAAGAGGCGGTAATGGCATATCTCCATTCAATCTGTGGAGGGAAACCGTTCCTTTATGCAGCTCACCTGCCGAAGTCACAGAGCTTCAGGATGGCAGTCTCTGGGTCGACCAGCAGGTTTTGGGGTTTGATGTCTCTGTGACACACACCCTGGGAATGGATATAAGCCAGACTGCGGAACAACTGGTACATGTACACCTGAGGATTTCACAACATAAGAACAAAGCAAGGTCAGTTACACACACTGTCAAAACAATAAGTAAGAACAAGATCATATGCTAAACCATTTCTTTTGTGCTGTGTGTTACTGTGGTGGCAGTGCGATCCAGTTTGTGGATTGAAGGTGCCCTCTTGTGAAATACTAAGGAATAACCCGTAGCAGGAGCTTGCAGAAACAACATTTATACTGACACAGCACAAGAGATCTTTGAAGGAAAAACAGCTGAACAAAACAAAAACACAGATTCCAATTTTAAAATACTGTGATGATTGCAGCTGTGGTGGGTTGGGGATTGATGGGACATGACATTACCTTAACATATATGATAGGAATGATGCTCTTGGCCTTGTTAAAATGCCTGGCAACCCTGTAGACCGTCTCAGGGACAAAGTCCAGCACCAGGTTGAGGTACACCTCATCTTTCTGGGCGGGACAGAGAAAAAGAGGAGAAACAAGCACAAAACATGATTTAACATAGTGTAATTAGGCAGGCTGTGCCAATCTCACAGAGCAAGTATGTACCAAGCACAGAGTGCCTAATGATGATTAAATTTAATACTTTTTTACTGGGACAGGTAAGTACAAGGATTTTCTTGGATTTATCTCTACAGGTAAGTATAAAGCATGTTGGTTTTATATACAATAAGCATTTCCCCAACAGGTAAGTGTAGCACTTCAGTAAGAAAAAAAGATAAAGGGTGGATAAGAGAAATCGGGTAAAACGTTTGATGAAATTTATACTATTTAAGATTATTTAATGACTTTTAAGCCCTAGAATTTAGGCTATAAAGTTTAATTTAAGACACTTTAGACTATTAGGGCCTTGCAGACACCCTGCAGCTGTATGTGGAAGTAACAGATGTTGATGTCTGTTTGTTGGCTTAAGCTCTTAAAACGTGACTATACGCACATTAAATCTTGTTTCTTTTAAGTCTGACTACATTTCAACCCAAAGTTGGTCTACGTGAAATGCCAAGTCCTTCCTTTTTTCAGTGAAGGATTTTTTTAAACCCTGAATCTGAGTCATTGTCTCTGCATATCCTATTTTCTCTGTTTCACAATCTTAATATCTTGTGACAGTAACAGACCAATGTGTGATTAATGGGTGACTTAGAAAAGTTTGTATTGAACAGGCAACTGCTCAGTCCTTTATTCATCTGATGCCCGAGTCACACTGGAAAATGTCTTGCTGTGTTACCCATTCTTGATATGTGTTCTTGCTCCAACAGTTTTTTCAATGTGGGCTGTAACATGCTGTAAATTGATTTTTTTTCTGCAGAGACAGGTAAAGCTGCAAAAAAAAACTTCACATGAAAAAGCACCTTCTCGCCGCTGGAGTAGAAGAAGTAACGTAGTCTGACAATGTTGCAGTGGTCCAGCTTCCTCATGATCTGTAGTTCCCGATTCTATGAAGACAGGAAGACAACAAACTGTGGGCAGGAAATCAATCAAACTCATACAATACACAAGATGTTTGAGAGTCAGAAAAAATTGTCATGTAGAACCACAAAGATAATATCTTCACTAATATATTCAACTAATATTGGGATTGAGAAGTACTGTCAATAGAATATTTAAAAAAAAATTCCAAACTGAGGTCCAACTAGGAAGCTACCTCTAGCCTTTTGGACACAAAAGATAAAAAAAATATGGGGCAAACTACAAAATGTAGAGAGAGCCATCTAACCACACACTGAGATGATGAATTAATTAATATACTGAAGGCATTAAATAGTCTAAGAGAATATTTGTTGATATCATAGTTATCCCAAATCTATGAATGAAAATGAGAATGAGAATGAGAATGTTTTTTCTCTCTCCCTGATTTAGAAACCAAACCAAATGGAAACCAAAATCGTGACTCGTAAACCGGAATACAAACAAAAACGTGAATTTATTGAACCATACATGTCAGCATGGGCCTAAAATGATGTTTGATCCAGGTGGATATGTTAGTCTCTAGTGATTGGTTGGGGTAAATCGAATCCCCTTCCCCCACAGAAATGGGTTATAGCGGAGGCAATGTCAGACTGAAGATGGAAATGGAGTGTAACGAGTTGACCTGACATCAGGCAACTTTGCTGCATGCCATCCCTTCTCTCTCCACCCTGTCTTTCCTGTCTCCCTCCACTATACATATCAAATAAAGCAGAAATACCCAAACAAGAGCCTTAAAAAAAGGAGCCCACGGTTAAGTTGATGAACAGACAGCATTACCTTGAACCTCTTGTCCTGCAGAACCTTCTTGATGGCCACCATCTCTTGGCTGTCGATGAGACGAGCTTGGTACACCACACCAAATGACCCATTACCAATCACCTGAGAGGATTTCATGAAAGAGGAAGCAGAGAGACAGGCAGGCTTGAAGAAAACAACGCCATCTCAACTGCAGCGTGAACATATATGTGACTTAGAAGGATAGCAACAGAAAATTGGGGTTATGACTGCTGATGTAGGGAGACAGCCTCTGTTGTTATTTTTAACACTACATCTGTGTTCCTGCAGCTAATCTACTGTAACTCGCCTGGCAAACCGGACATTTTCAAACTATTATTTAATTGAGACAGTGAATCATAAATCCTGCCAAACGAATTAAATCTAATCATCAATCAATAAGGTGATTAACTCACTAAACAGCTGTTTTGCCAGCATTAGATTTGCCTTAGGGATTGCTGGGTCTGACCACAAACACAGCTTTGGTCCACAGACGCGGCCGTGGTTACAGGCCACTGCGTTTAGATTCCTGCTTCATGTAATAAGACGGTGACATTAAGGGCTCTATCTGCATTTGGGGCGTGTCCAAGTTCACTTTAGCTATTTGAACAGCACAAAGGGGTCGTTGCGCCAGATGCATGGTTCAAAAGGTTAATCATGGGTGCGTTTTGGGCAAAAAAAAAAACAATCAGAGTGCCAAATCCCATCCCCTTTAAAAGCCAGGCGTGTTTGCAGCTTTGAGGGATTGCTAGTATTATAATGGCACATTCTCCAGGTAAGAAGAAATCTGTGGGAGTGTTGCGGTGAATGGACAAAATTGCAAGGTCGTGCCGAATTCACAGGGATTGGTTGAATACGGGCCAACTGTTTCTAATGTTTCATGCTCACCCTTGAAGGTAAAACAGCTCACCCAAAATACGAAGAAAGACAGTAACAAACTGTAAATACATTTTGATGCCATTCCTTGGGGTCGTATAACGGCACAAAACAGTTCTCAGCAAAACTCTTTGCTCCCAAGGGCTGTGAATTATGCTGGCTATCTGTGTCATTGGTTTTGGAAAGTTGTTTCTGTTGTGGTTTTCTGTCCACAAAACAAAAACCATCCAGCCCCGCTGCATTGTGGTGAAGAGAGACAGACTGGAAACCTCACTAAATCACACACAAACTATTTGCAATTCAAAATGTGATCAGGTGGAGTGGAAATTGGGAGAGTCTTGACACTCCAATTGGGTGGAAGTAAAGGGCAGAAAATGAGTTTTAAAGACAGAAACCTCAGCACCTGGCAGAGTAATCATGAAACCACTGACACTGACCAACAACCTCCGAAACCCCTACAGACATATTTTATTGTTTTCTGCTGTGGTGCGGTAAAAATCTCACTTACTGCCCCTTTAATTGAGCAGCCTCACTCCACTCCAGTAGCAAAGTCCCTGTGTCGATAATGACTAAGCTTCTTATGATGACTGTTCCCTGCTCACCTTGATGTCGGTGTACGAGACCTCCTGGGGACGGTCCGGTCCTTGTCCAGGTGTGGCCACAACAGTCGTCACCTTCCCACTGTCTCCTAGGCAACAAGCAACAACAAGGTCAATATGAAGCCAAGGAACACAATGATACAGTGTTACAATGCTATAAAGAGACGGAAAAAACTATCAAATATTATATGTGAGCAGTAGTTTGTGTTGTCTGATAACTTCCACTTTGCTCTCTGGGACAGGAATTTCACATGGAGAAGACGCTGAATTTCATAGGCCAATGCTCTCCTTAATTGGGTCCTTGGGTTCTTCTTTCTGTTTCAGTTCTTGTCTCTTTATTTAAAATCCTCTTATAGGTTTATATCTTAACCTGCCACCTAACTTTTCCCTAATGTGGCGTCTAAGATAAGAAGTCAAATTTATCAGTGTCCCGGGCCAGTGACACAAACATGTCATATCCTAAACTGCTGCCTTTAGGTTTCATTTGAGCTGCTGCAACACCATGTTATATGTGACCTATTTGAAAACAAGATGTCACTTTACTATTGTGGGAAGGTTCTTTTTCAACCCATGCTACTTTGATTTTAAATGAAGCATAGTGGCTCTGAGCGATACCAGGCTGCATGTTCACTGACTTGTAACGTCAAAACTGAAGGTATGATAAAAACTTGAAGGGGCTAAAATGAGAGTTCTCTATTCGTCTTCTGTAAGAGAGACGAGATAAAATAGCGAGACAATGTGGCCTAAACAATACTCCTGACATTCAAACCGGGATATTTGCTGCAGCCAGCCTTAACATCTGGGTCATGTCTCCACTGGCCATTTGAATAATTAGGTTAATGGAAGCCTGGTGAATGCATGTCAACTGTACGAAGCCTCCAAGGAAGGAGAGAGGAATGCCGAGGTTCATATTCAAGACATTGTGACTAATTAAATTGGGAATGAACCAAAAATATAGGCCAGCTGTTTTTCCCCCCCTGAAAAAAAGATTTTAGCTGATAATAGGCTTCCACATAAGGATTGCTCTTAGGTGTTTATGTTTTGCCAGCTGACTACCAGCTCATTGCCTCAAAACAGTCCATGGTTGGTTAGTTAGTTAGTTAGATAGTTAGATAGATGGATAGATAGATAGAAATTGTAATGCCATATCAGCACATAAAACAGCCACACATAGCACAATAAAACAATAAAACCACATGCTACAACAGGCTGCCGCAGGTATGGTGCCATGACTTTGGTTTGTTGTCAGTGAACTGCTACATACAACCTGTAACCACAATTGCACACCTTTGCATACTTCTACTCCTGTTCTCCCAAGCAGAGGTTTGACAGGTTTTCCATTTTAAAATGTAATTCCTATTTCACACCTTAATTTCTTGACCCGATTTGAAGATTTTGGTTAGTTGGAAAGCAGCTCTAATACAGATGTTAACTAGGCTTTATCACTTCATAGCTGAGGATTATTCTTCACTATAATCAATATAACATTCAATATCAGTAGACCTACAGCAAGTTAAAATACATGCACTCTTGTATAATGGCACATAACAAAACATTTTTCCTGTTTTTCAGCCTGTGTGCAAGATTCTGACCACGAGAAACTGGTCTGACCACATTAGAAAAGAATATCATGGCCTAAATTTTGAATTCCATTAGGCTTAAAGTTCAAGCCTGGCTTAAAAATTAAATGGAAAATGAAATGCAAATGCACCAAAACACTTTCTGCTTTTGTACCAGAAGAGTCTGGCTGGTGGCTTGATGACGGAGTAAACTATTGTTCAGTAGAGGAACTGCTCTGTCTGAGCGCCATGTGGCAGAGAGCCTCGATCCCCCCGGCCACGCATGACTCTTACCAGCGATAAGGTTAACACTGCAACTAACCATTATTTTCGTTATCAATCCATCTATTCATGGGTTTTTCACTTAATCCGCTGATTGTTTAACCCCAATGCAACTTCAACAACAAAATTGCATTCTTCTTCTAACCGGCATCCAAAAAAATTCTACAGTAGTCTATTCATTTTTTAATTATTATTATAAAAAGGAGAAAAGTAAGCAAATCTTTTGTACTTTGGCTTGATAAATGGACTATAACAACTTATCGCTTATGAGTATTATAATTAATTGTCAACTAGCTAACCCACTAATTGTTTCAGCACTAATGGGGGACAATTCAAAGTGCAGTGTAGTCATAATTACCTCCTCGGTTCTGTTCTGTCAGACACTTACTAAAGTTTTCGATGCAATCTCACAAATTATCGTCAGTACTGAATATGTCTTGTTAAACTATAACATAACATCATTAGATTATAAAGGCATAGCAGTGGGGGGGGGGGAAATCTCTTACTACACTGAGACATCCATTATAATTTTATTTGAGTGTAACAGTGTTTATAAGCTGACAAAAAAAACAATGACTGACTGGGGGCCACTGTAACCAACACAGAGGCTTTGTTTTTCTGTTGTTGTCTGACACGGCTGTGTAAATAAACAACCCATTGTATTTAAACTGCACTTTTTGCTGTTAAACACATAAACCTGGAGTTAAACTATGCATTCGTCCACCCATAGCATAGTTTGAATTAATACCAGTCACACCAAACAAACGCTAGTTAGTTCTGGCTGTGACTTGTGTTTTTACAAGTAAACCAACCACTGATTGGAGATTTATTTCTATGCTTCAGCTGGTAAGGCAGTGAGAGTGCATGAGATCCTCTGTGTTAATGTGGCCTGAGGATGGAAAACTCACGTTCCTACACAGATCTATATTGCTTAAATAATGGAGCAGGCCTTTGCCAGCTGGTTGTCATCATGCTGTATCACTGTCACTCTATCCATGTTCATATAAGCAGCCAAGCGGGACACTTAACGTTTTGTTTACCAAACAAGACAATGCGCTTATTGATATGGCACTCTTGCAACCAGAACTGCATGTCCCGGGGTTACTGTGTGTGTGTGTTGAGTGCTACCGTGTGACCATGCACACACAGCAGCCTGTCCTCAGCAACAAAAGTGTGGTGGTCATCCAATAGGTACGCTGGTGATATCTGTTACAGCTGTACCATGTTAAAACAGTGAGGTCTGAGTGACCGGGTCACTGAGTTCTCTAAGTCAGGGTTCATTCCCTGGACAGGGAGGACACACACCCAAAAACACGCGCGCACACACACATACACACACACACACACACAAACAAACTTTCCATGGTGGATATAATCTGCCAGTTGTCATGCTGGTTAAAGCTGGTATCTGTGACTTTATTCCAGTATTAAATAGTTGTTTAGTTCACCTAGATTGTAGAGTCATGTTACACAATGCCAGTTGGTTATGTTACCAAGGTTACACACACTCTCAATACTGTCATTTCAACTTTTGACTGGCTAGCCGAGCGTCACCAGCTACTTAACACACTGGCCTACCAAGAGAGCTTACACTGAAAATGACATTTAGCTAATCTGGCTGATGTGCTACCATAACCTGAAAGATTATTGACATATTTCATTACAGTCAAATTACTTTGTCCTGGGAGCCAATTTGATTTGGGTGGGAGACGTTTACTGATGAACTGACAGCACAAACGCAACAGTGGCTGCTACACCTTCTCTGCTGCAGTCAAAACATTATTTCAAATACATCTTGCCACCAGATGAGGATTCAGATCAGAATCAGGATCAGAAATACTTTATTGATCCCCGAGGGGAAGTTGGGTAAATCAGGGAAATCTCAGATTTCAGCTATAGAGGATAATAAAGAGGTTTTTTTTTAAGTTTGTGATTGAAAAGATTGCCCCTCTCCTCTACATTATTCCTGGTTCGTCTGCACACAGTTGTTGAAGACATCAGGGTTCATTTTCCTCCCTTCAGAAGTAGTAATTCGCTGCCATTCAGTCTGCCCTGTATGAAAAACAACTTCCACAGAGCGAGATAATCCGTCACAGTAAACACAAAGCCTTCATTTGGTTTCGTCAAAGTTTGTTTTATCGACATTTCATTGTGCCGAGTGAAGTTTTCATATCGGTGCATACACATTATATTACACTCTGCTTCCTGTCAATCAGCCGACACCCACGGGAAGAAAAGGAAAAGTCTCCGCCAGGGAATAATCCCTCAGGAACATGTCGCCTTACAAGCTTCATTGTCACATCCATATCTTCTTATTCTGCATGCCTTAAGAGTTAACTGAAGTCATATAAGTCAGGTTTAACACTGTACAGTTCTCATTCCGAAATTGTCAAAAAAGCAGGTCCTACATGTTGAAACAAGGTGCACTTGAGCTGTCGAATGTCCTGCCATAATCACCAAGATACATTAAATGCAAGAAATTATGCGAATGAGGTCACTGAGTTAACTTCTGCATTCATTAGAAACAATTTCTCTGTCAACATATCTGTCTTCACATACCAAATGGGTGGTATTAATGTGAACTCAGTATTTTAAAGCATTAAGTAGCGACAGTGGTTTTGAGAAAATCAGTCTCCAGTCCTCATTAAGATGCAAATTTATGTAAGGTGCTCCACAGCTTAATCCAATCATCTACACTAGAGGGGGAGCCTGCAGTGTTAGTATGAAGTTTTAAACCATATACTGCTCGAGTGATTAGCTTTGCAAGAAGTCTGTCTACAGAGAGACGTTCAGATGCCACCAGGATCACATCATGTCTTGCAGACCATTTACCATCAGGGGTGGAGGGGTCTAAGAAAAAAAAAATCAAGTTACAAATAGCATGGATTGCAACATAATTGGGGAAAACATAAAGCAGTGGTAGAGAGCGGTAAATGGGCTGTAACTCCAGTGTGTCATCTCCTCATTTCATTGTCTTCACTCATCTGGCAAGACAAGTCTGTGCTTGCCAGCTCCTCGGGGTTTACCAAAGTGGGAACTTCATACCAGCCACTGGAATGCAGGCAACTTTTGGCGCCACATCGGAAGAAGTGAAAGAATGGGATGACGTCTTGTTGCCACAACTTGTGATCATTCATGTGTTTAAAATCCAAGAACAATCCAAAACAATTATCATTTCTGAATTTGAAATCCACCATAAACAAACTGCAGCAGGTAATGTTACAACTTGCTCTTTATAAGTAGGTGTGGACTTTGTTACTATCACCGTAACTATTAATTTATATTTTTGGACTGCTAAAATTGGTGGATTTGCTTCAGTGTTTGCCGCACGTGCTGATACACTTCCACATTCATGATGCCAAATGAGAGATATTAGAGCTTACAAAAACGTTTCACACATCCCACCTTTATTCATCACTAGGAGGCTAGCGTTAACAACATTTCCCAGGCCATGTACACAAAAAATCCAATGTGACATGAAAAGGCAAGCAGGTAAATAGCAGACTGGATTTCTGAATCCACCAGCCACTGTGGGCACTGCAGGGGTGGATTCAGTAGTTTCTGACTTGCTCGGGTTTACACAAAGTAATGCCTTCACTTACAAAGCACATCAGATCTCCAAAGAATTTCAGAGTGAAGTACATTGATATCACATTCTGGCATAAAAGACTGGCCTCATGTCAAGAGCAGTGTTTTATAAAGGCAGAACTACTCAGTAACTCCCAAGAATCTATCATGAAGTTTCTTCCAGTGTTGTTAATTATGGAAGATCATTGGTTGGTATGGCAACGCACCATCCTTGACACTCCATGTCCAAGTTTAATTTTACCAGTTATTCAAAATGTCAAAATCACATCATTCGTTTTCACAAATGTCTGGCTAACTGGGTTAATCCTGCCTCTTGAAATAGCCCCCAGGTCTCCCACACTTGAAAATGCATCCATCAGTCAACCCAAAGAGCGTCTTTCACAGCCACAGGAAACACTTCAGCTTTAAGGCCTCAGGCAGGGTTACTCTGCTGCAGGGGAGAGGAAACAGAGGCCACACCACTTTGAACTGGGGATGACCTCCCATACGGCTCCAATATCAAAGTTATACACCACTGCCTGCTAATGGATGATAAGGTTAGG